>BMAO01027165.1:0-27773 GCA_019973975.1 Trichonephila clavata | reverse complement strand
AAAAGACACGACTGGTGCAAGGCAAATTTTTCAGACATGGTATCATGTGAAGAATATTTACCCTATTCGCCGGATTCAATCTCATGGAATACAGTGTATGGTCCATATTTGAGTCCAGAGACTGCACTAAACCATACAAAACTTTAGACTCTCTAAAGCAATTGTTTCTGCTGGAATGGGATAGATTAAAGGTAAAAGACTTGAGGCTCATTGTTGAAAATTTCTGCAAGCGTTTGTGCTTCTGCATTGCTGCAAACGGCGGTCACTTTGAAACCAATTAATTTTTTATTAGTACGAGTATACTCTTATCATATTATTTGTTTATATTTGTTAACTTCTTAATTTTTTATAAAGTTTTTTAAAAATTGTTTGTCCGGTTTTCCGCCGCACCCTGTAATTACTCTCAGATTTAGAAAACCTGCCTAAATGTAAAAATAAAATTAAAAAAGAGGATTCAAAACAAAGTTAAGAACATCATTTCAAACTTAAATGTGAACTAAAAATGAATTAATAGTATTCTTATCAATTTTTTTAAAATATTAAGCAAATAATGTTTATTTATATACTTTTTTGTTAATGCTAAAAATGTGATTCTACTTGAGTATGTGTGATGCACCGCCACACTGGTTCTGCCCCGGGTATTATGGTATGGGGCGGTATTGGATATCACTCTCGCACTTCTCTAGTACGCATTGCCGGTACTTTAAACAGCCAATGCTACATCTCCGAGGTGTTGGGGCCAGTTGTCTTTCTTTACCTTCAGGGCTTGGCCACAGCCATATTTGAATAGGATAAGGTGTGACCACACGTGACACGCATTGTCCAAGGGTTCTTCGTCAGTCACGAGATTGAATTGCTTCCCTGGTCGGCTCGCTCTCCGGATCTTTCGCCGATAGAAAACGTGTGGTCCATGGTTTCTCAATGATTCACCCAGATTACATCCCCAGCTGCCACACCAGATCCACTTTGGCAACGTGTGGAAGCAGCTTGGTCTGCTGTACCCCAAGAACACATCCAAAGTCTCTTTGTATCAATTCCGAGGCGTGTGGCAGCGGTGATCTCCAACAATGCCGGCTACTCTGGCTACTGATTCTGGCAGGAACCACACTTCACAGAAGTCTATATATTTAATCATTTGTTACTTGGTCAACATGTTATCTACAAAACAAATTTTGTTGTTCTATCTCTTGTCTTTCTTGGTGTTGCATTTACGGTGGCCAGCAGTGTATTTTTAATTCAGTTTATATATATACGAGTTTTGAATTTTGGGTAGATTTTTGAAGAAGAAATGCACTCTCAGCTTATACACAGATAGGCTTATGTTCGGAAATATACAGTACTTCTACAGTCTCGTCAGCTTTCTTTCTTGCAATCTTTTATTCTATGTACTTTTTTAATAGAGTGTTCAGATTTTTAAAAGACAAAAGACGTGGGACTCTGTACTGGTAATTAATTATAAAAACAATTTTTAAAAATTGAAGTCCTGTAACGGACAAAAGATGAACTAAGACTAAAGAATTTTTTTGTTTACTCTAAAATGTTCTTTGCATTTATTGTATTACTCCCAAAAACTGATTTGTGATCATAATTGAGAATGGTTTAATTGTATTATGAGCCTTCTAGATTATCTGTGATCCACCTCTAGGTTCTATATTTTACTCGCAATAAATAAGCAGTAATTAGTGGCCATGTAATATTCAACATCCGAAGAGAAATCCAAACTTTGCTCTAACGTCGATAACTCTCTTTTCTTCCTTTTTTTCATTCTTTTTTCTCCATTTTTCCAGGTCATTAATGACTTTCTAAGTAGTCGAAGGAGATATTCTCTGATCTCATCCTTAATAATACGTTAATAACCTTGAAATTTCAACAAAAAAAAAGAATGCATCCACAAAAAAATAGCAAACCAAATAATATTAAAAATTTGGAGCCTTTTGCTGTATGTTTAAGGGTAAAATGTATATTAAATTAAAATCGCTTTTTAGTATATTGATGATGAATGTCTTAAATATGAGCTCTTAATCAGATAATAAAGACATCATTACCGTTGAATAGTTTTATCCGGATATCTTATCACGATATTTAAGCGGTTTTATCAAAATATCTTAAATCGAGATGTGAATCCATGATCAAATTATTACCAACTGTGTCTACAGGTTATCCTACGAAATCTGTTAAATAAATCTGTTCGAAGGAACTGTGAACAGGAAATCTGTTAACTAAATATGAGCATGCAGGTGAACTAACAAGTAAACTATTCTATAGATTGAAAAAAATTGGCTAAAAAAAATTCAGCATGTAATAAACAGCATACAATAGATGGCGTAAATGTGTGGAATTACATTTGTTATTCTGTTCCATGCACGTATTTTTTTTGTTTTTTTGTTTTTTAATAGTTTTAAGGAATTTACTACTTTGATGTACTACAAGGATGTTTGACTGTCGTACATAATCAAAATAGTATAAGATCTCATGTTCTCAAAACTCTTCGGAATTAATTAAATAATTCCAAAATTTTAAGTAATACATAAATTTTACTTATATCTTAAGATTTTTTGAAAAAAGGGAAAAAACCTTTTTTATGTTCTGTTTCTTTTAACACAACCATTTCACCCAAATTTGAATTTTTCAATATCCTCTTGACTGGTTATAAATGTTCTTATCTGTTCTTATTTTTAGCTGTGTAAAACAGGCTAATATCAGAAAATATTAACAATTTTTTTTTTTAAAAAAACCCAACTTTTGAAATAAAAATTTTATAATCAAATGCAGTAATACCTCGACTCACACTACCCCAAATTAAACGAATCCGGAGTTACGCTATTTTTAAATCTCA
The DNA here is from genome assembly GCA_019973975.1 of Trichonephila clavata. Lineage (NCBI taxonomy): Eukaryota > Metazoa > Arthropoda > Arachnida > Araneae > Nephilidae > Trichonephila > Trichonephila clavata. Next base: position 24,937 of record BMAO01027165.1, on the reverse strand, counting down.
TCGATTTGTCTTTTATTTGAACGCTACACAACTCAATTACTCACTCCCCGATTTCTGTTTAAAGAGTTTTGTGATTGAAGAAGTAGTCGATCTTGTAGATAAATAAATTTTAAAGTGGACAATCAGGAATCAATTCTCACAATCAGGAACTAATAATTGATGAGCTCATAGATATGCATGAGCAAGAGCAAGACATTGAAACACTTGAGTCTTTAGACACAATTCAGTTGGAAGATTGAATGACAGCTGAGAATTGGATAGAAGGCTTCAGTTTAATTGATAATTGGTTACAAATTTTAGAAAATATAGACTGCAACGAAAAGCGTATTTTTTCAACAAAACAAGGAACCAAAAATTTATCAGCATGCTACGAGGAAATTTTGTAAAAGGAAAAAAAATTGTTATAAACCGGCAAACAACTTTGTAAGGTTTTATGAAACCTCTTACATCAAAATAACTTTGGTTTGCGATTTTGTATTTGTTTTTCCAAGATTTTATTAAGTTTTTTTTTTCTAAATTCTTGTTTTATTTCGTCTATTAAAAATTAAACCCCCCAATTAAAAACACTTTATGTGTATTTATATGAGAAATTATACCCCGACTTTGCGGTTACCGCTCAGTCTCACCTATTGCATAAGTTCGGGGTATTGCTATACTAAAATAATTCGATAAAAATCTATATCCACATCTTCTATCCTTTTGTGTATAATGACCTTAGTTAAATTTTAGAATAAAATCATTATTGATTGATATTAATTGTCTTAATACGAAACTTCAATATAAAGGTTATAAAGGTATTAAAAACGAAGAAGGGGGTTCGTCCTTTGTTAAAAATATGATGACCCACAAAGGAGGACTATGAAACTGTGTTAATTTATTTTGGTAGTTGACTTTGAGGTTCCACCAACTGACCCTCAACTGGTCCTCCAAAACTGACTTTCTCTGGAATTTGACCTACTCTTACCATTCCCAACCTTTAATAACAACATTATTTCAAGACTTTCTACTGTTATTTAAAAATATCCTTTTCTATTTTGGTCATCTATGTAAGCTTATGTTGATCACTCTATATACTATATCAATTTACTGATAACGTAGAACAGTTTGTTCTACACCAAAACGTAAAGGATGTGGATTTCCTTCGTTGATATTTAACCTCTTTTGTTGTAAACTTTTTAGAAGTTTTGATTTACATACATGTGGTGTCAGTGATGGTCATCATAACAAAAATAATTAGTCTACAGTTAACTTTGAAGTTAATTGCTCATTACTATTTACAGGATATTTACAAATTATAGATCATCATTAAAATGGGATCGTTGCTTAAAATTACATCGTTCATAATCATTCCTAAATGGATCTTAATAGACATGATGGTTCTTCGTCCTTTCCCTTCGTCCATGGTGGCGTCGCCTCCTTCTTGCGTCTATATCCAGTTTAGCTCCAACAACAAGATGTGCGTCATCACATATGCGTGGAGTAGAACAATCCAGAATAGACGTGGCTTGGCGATAGTGGCCAGCACCACATCTATATCACATTAGGCTTAGCATATTACGGTTTTCTAATTAGAATTTTTAAGAAATATGAAATATTTTTCTAAACTGTAAGCATGACCCTCTGTGTTACTGAAAACATGTGTAGTTGAGGGAGGAAGTGAATTGTGTTAAATTACTTTCATTTGCTTATTTAAATTTCAATTTCGATTAAAATTTTATACTAGTTTAACTAAAAATACAGTTAAGGCCATTATTGTAAGAAATGTTTGATACTTTTGAGCAGTACTTTTAAAGTTTGGATAGATTGTTTCATCGTTTGGCCTTTGACAGCAACAAACATACCCAAACTGCTTTAACCTTCATTTCTTTGAAACTGAGTAATACTGAAATAATACTGAATGTATTGATTTTGAATGTTATTACATGCATATTTTGGATATCAGTTTTTATATTTTCTATCAATTTACAAGAAAATGAGGTACTTATATACTGTACCGTTGATAAATCAAAAAAAAGTAACCATATGCCTTGATATATAGTCAATAGTGAAACTGTTCCCGCACACGTTCGCACTCAATAATAATAGCAATAATAGAATTTGGAAGTAGAATATGTCTCTCTACGGATGTTGCTGCGTCGTTCTTTTAACGGGTCTTTTTAGCACCGAATTATCCTCATACACTTACAAAGGCACTCAACATCCAGAGTATCTTAGGCAGCTCGCTTTGGTGACTATTCATATAAAGTACCGTGTGACGCATTATATATCTATACTGATGGCAGCATGGGAGTAGGCGCTGTTTCGAGAAGTGGAATTTTCATCAAAAAAGAGGAATGGTATTAGGATCTGTAAGAGAAATCCTGACTTCTGCTCAGTATTTCGGGCAGAACTCTTAGCTATTGAGGAGGTTTTGAAATTTTGTTTTACTGAGAGTGTCAATGCAGATACTTGGATACTGAGTGACAGCCGAAGCTCTATTTAACATCTATTTGAATGGTGTAGGCATGGTGACAGAACGATAATGAGTATTGCCCAGCTATTAAATAGCTTGAGTGTCAATGTTAAGATCTTTTTTCAGTTGGTACCATCGCATGTGAATGTCTACGGGAATGAGATTGCAGATGGTTTGACCCGTAAGGGCAGCCATAAAGATTCTACACATGGTGGCTGCCTTACTTTTTAAAAAATTGGTTTCTCTTGGAGGCAAGCTCCCGTACATGAATGGTATGAAGGAAACCCTCCTGGTGCTGCTTTGCTTGGAAAAAGCAGTAGACGAGATGAAATTACTCTTGCCAGGCTTCGTAGTGGTCATACTCGAGCTCAACGGCATGTGGAGGGTCTTAAAGTTTACCCTCCTTATCCGAATTGCAAAGTAACCCAAGCCACTCCTGTCCACATCTTGGCTTGTATTGGTTGCCATAAGAGCCAGCTGCTATCAAGTCCTGGTACAGCTCTTCAACTTTTAAAAAACGCATGGGTTCATGAACTTGATTTAGATGTTTTTGTCGGTCAAATGTAATAAGAAACAACAACACAGAATTTTACGACGTTTCTTTGAATTGGCGATGTCTCTTCGTTTGGAGAAATTCGCTTGGAAAAAAATTTATTTCAATCACTGTTGTCAATTATTAGAGGTTCAACAGTATTTAATGTAAATAATTGGGCATGTAGACTCCTTCATATATCTAGATTTTAATGCTGATACATTTTTATTCTAGCCATGTATTTCTGTATTCAGTTTAAGTAAACTCCCTTAATTGAGTATTATCGAATAAACTTAAAAGTTTGCTGCTTAAAATTCAAACTACCGAGTAAGTGATTTTCCTACTCACTTATTTTTCATGGAAAGCATTACTACATAGCAAATTAATTAAACTTATGGTAGAAACATCTGAATTCACCATCCACTCTAGAAAATACTCAGGCTCTTCCTACGCATTCATTAGTGATTAATTAATCATAACGAGTTTCAGATATCGATGATTCTCCCTATAGCCCCTTCGCATTGGTGGTAATACCCCCAAATCTAAGGAAGCGCGCATTTCTCATTGGTTGATATATAATTTCCCTTTCTCGATCATAACTTCTTCCCTCCTCTTTTAATTCGCTCGCTCTCGCTCATCAAACATCAGCCTTGTCAGTTGGAAGTCTGTAGAGCACAGGAATGAAATTTAATCGGGGAATAATTTAGTGGGAGGGATTGAGAAGGGGACGTAATGTAGTAATTAAATCTCGTCGAACCGATCTGGTCGAAACTAATTAGGATTTCTCCGGCATAAGCATCCTTGGAGCGGTTTTCAGCACCTCGGAAGTTGGAAATTCTGCCAAATGCACTCAAGATGAAATAGGAAAAAAATTAAATAAAAGGAAAAAAATTATCTCTCTCTCAAATTGCGTGACTCAGTTCAGTAGATTTAATTTCAAGTTCGTACAAAAATAAAACGAAATGAAGTTAAAAAAAAATTTGCCTTTTTCTATTTAAAGAAAATAATGAAGCGTGCAAGATTCTTCATTATTCTAGGTACGGTACAGGTTTGAAATATTTTATTTTTTGAAAGAGAAACTCACGATACAGAGTGTTGTGCGTTTAGCAGACGTGATTTGGATGGTTTATTTTCAAGGTCTTTTATTCTGCTTTGCCTTAAGGGTTTCTGATGTTAGAATACTTTAATTCTGAGATGCACATTCTGGAAGTTTATTTAATTATGGAATTACGCATGAATTAAATCCTGGGTGAGTTATACTTTTGATGCTTAATACTGTTCTTCTAAAGATTTCTTTGAGTTGTTTAACTTTTTATACCGTTTAAATTATGCAAATACTAAAGAGAAATAGAGAAACGCGTATCTATTAAGTGATCTTTAATTATTTAACATAAAAAATACTTTATAGGTTTGCTACTTTTAAATTAAAATAATCTAATAAAGATGGCTTTTCGAGAAAAAGAAACTTAATTTTTTCTTTTATAAATTAAGTAGTATTAATTTTGTGTAATTTTTCCTCATTAACCAATTTCAAGGGCTGAGCCGAATGGAGTAGTTTAATTTATGCAATAGAATCGCATAAATTATTAAAATTTAATCTCTGTCTTTACATGCAGAAGGCTTGATTTTAATGTTCATCGTACTCTGAAGTAACATGAGGGCTATTGGAAATAGACCTCATTATTTTGAAACATGGTCACGTGATGAAAACAACACCTCAGCTCGTACCCCTTCTCCAAACTTCCAACCCGATCCAAAGGGAAAACTTTGAAACTGGACAGGATTAACGTAAATATAATGGCCAATTGACTTGTCACTTACCACTTATTCTTATTTTAATATTTCTTTAATATGCAACTATAGAAAATATTCATTAACATCTTAGGAAAAGTACTTGTCAAAGTAATCGACTTTATTATTTAAAATTAAGATCGTTTTAATTTTATAAAATTGTTTTTGTTTTATCATGACATCAACAAGAGCTATTATTGAGTTGAAAAGAGGGCATATTGTTTCCATACTTCATAATGGCAGGAAATTATCTGAAATTTAAAAAAAAAAAACTTAGAATATCAAAACAGAAGCGTAGGAAGGATGCATAAAGCATATTTAACTAAAGTTAGGGGACATCAAACCCATGAAAATAACAGAGTGGGATGAGTGGAAATTGAAGCAGATTGCGAAAAAAAATAGGGAAATCACAGACGATTGACAACTTTAAAAACTACAAAGAAGTTTAATTTAAACTTGGAAACAAAGATCTCTCACAGAACAATACGAAAAGAACTTAAATTTCTTGAGCTTGAAAGTCGATGACCAACACGAAAACCCTTTTTACCAGCTATAAATCGAAAACATCGTTATGTTTGGGTTAAATAATACAAAATCTGGGTCGTAAAAATGTGGAAAAAAGTTCTATAGATCAATGAGGGCTATTTTACACTTTTTATAAATGACGGCTGACAAAGAATTCATCGAGAAAAACAGGAAGTTTTTCATCCAGATTACAGACATCCAGTAATGCAGGCTGGAGGTAAAGGTTTAATTGTTGTTAAACCATTAATAGAACATTGATTTCCAGATGGTGACGGAATATATCAGGGTGACAATGCTATTCCCTATTATGCCAAAACTGTCCAAACCTGGTTTAACAGTAACCATGTAACCTGAAATGTCCATCAAAAAGTTCAAATATTAGTGTAATCGAAAATCTGTGGGATGAACTGGAAAGGCATTTAAGATAGTTGAAAAACCTTTCAACAAGAACCTTCTAACTAGAAATATCAATTCATTAGACATGGTCTGAAATCATTGTAAAGACATCTCAGAAGCTTATTACATCAGTACCTGACGAATTAATGCTCTATGCAAAGCAAAAGGGGGAAATAATAAATATTAGATGAAGTGACAAGTCATATGGCCAGTTTGGTTACATCACAGCCCATCAATATTGCCGTCTTCAGTGACGCTTTGTTTCGAACCTGCGACTCAACAACCCCGATCAGGTGCTGACAATGATGACCAGTCGACTGCCGCAGCCACATATATTGTCGTGCCCCAGTCCTATCTTGGACTGGGTTCACATTGCCCGACGCGCCTGGTGTGGAAGGAAACATATTATCACCAACGAAAGCCATAATTACAAATATTTATTAACAACACACAAATACAATCAACAGGTCACACTATAAGTAGAAACCCTGGAGTGATTATTCAATTCCCTAGATTAATCCTGATACACAAATCTAACATTCAATTCTAACCTTTAAATCTAATATTCCCTACTAAGTACTCTCAACTATCAGAATTGACAAAGGAGACGAACGCTTACTAACGTCAGGTCGGTACTAACTATAATCCCTTTGATTATTTCAATGATTAACAATATCAATTACTATCTAATACGTGCTAAGCTCGCTGGAGAGATCCGTAGATGATACTTACAACTAGTTTGGCAATTCCTTCTCCTACTACTTTCTTACTAAATCTAGACTTTATATAGTCGAATTCATTAGCATATCACTATCTCGTGTTTTTCCCGAGGAGGCTGTGAAATTGAATAATTGATGGCCCCAAAGTTACCCAAGAGAGTTAATGGAAGATTGACGCGGATAGACCCGTCACAATATATAATATAAAGAGATGGATGGGAAAAATTCGTAACTTTAACCAAGGAAGCAATATTTAAATGAAATACTTAAAAATAAATTATTTGAAAATATCATGAACTGAGAAAATATTAAAAGAGGATTCGTAATGACCCATAAATTAGAGAATTTTTATTGAATAATTTCATGAAACACACTAGGTGAATGTAAATTTAGCCATCCTGTTCACTTTTACAATAAATATAACTATGATTCTATCGGATTTAGCATTTGAAAAGTTCAATAATTTACGCTCTGTTTTTCTTACATTTTTGATCTTTGGAATTAGAACAGCGCATTAAAATTGACTGGGGCTTCAAAGAAAACTAAAACCATCAACAGTTTGAAGAAAATCAGGTATCAAAACGCGACATCCAATTTTCGCTGTAAAAATATTATATATATATATAATAATTTAAATAAAATATCCTTTGTTGAGGTATGGAAAAATAAAATTACAACCCATATAAAATAACTATCAATATAATTATACCAGAAAAGTAAAGGAAATGAATCTTTGACAAAATCGAAAATTTATTATTGAAACTGAATCAGAGATATGCAGATTAGAAGCTATTTGTAGACGATTAAATTAAATGGTGCATATATCCATTTAGATAAGTAATTCTATCTTTTCGTTAAGTATCTTATTTTTGTGTTGATCTCTTTTCTCGAGATCATAAAACACTAGAGATTACAACCCTTGAAACTGTTTTGGTAACTCCTCTTTCAATCGCTAGGTTCCCTTTATACGTTTGCCACAGAATTTTATGTGTTCCAGAAAATTTTATTCATTGAATTCTAATTTCAAGTACCCGAAAGAGTTTTGTTGTTCTAATAGCATTTATTAATCCTGAATGCATAAAATATTTAATTTAAATACGAATTATTGAAAGATAAAATTATTATATATAGTTAGGATTAACACATCTTAAAAATCTGTACTTTTGTTTGGGAAGGAATTACTTTGATTGTGAGATGGAAACAATTGAAATTATAAACAAATTTGAAGAATTATTCAAAATGCTGTTGAAACTCGAAACAAAATTGTATCACATAATCTTATTATTTTTCTTTATTATGGAACTCTTCATAAATAATATGCTTAAAAATATTTTGCCTTAAATCCTTGACTAACAAAACTAGAACTAACCGTTTATGTTTAAGAATATTCTTATTTTCGCATTCTGTGCTTACTTTAATAAACGTAAATAATTGAAAGTGTAGGTAACTATCTAGAGATATTTAAAATCTAGGTTGTAGATTTGTTTTAGGCTGTTTTCACGAATTGTTAAAAGAATAAAACTCAAAAACTCTGAACACATATTTAGGATTCAAAATTCCTCCAACATTAACGTTATATTCTGATTTCAATATTTTAGAGTAGCAAACATTATTATATTTGTCATTTTTATTTGAATCATTGATTTTTCTTCTGTAAAATATATTCGATATTTCTATACTATAAGGTTGCTCAAATGAAAAGTGGACATGTTGAATAGAAAGAATACCTTTATTAGAATTTAAAATAAATCGCCTTAGGCGTTGTAACACAGGTCCCATTGTTTCTACAGAGTAGATCTCTTTTTTCGCTGTAGAAAGATTGTGGTTGATTCTCGAGGAAGTCTTGTATAGCTTCCTTCAACTCATCGTCCGAATGGAAACGAAATGCTCTCTTGTGGAATAAAGTGTGGAAGGTTTCAGGGAGGCAAATCTCGGACTGTACGTTTGGATGTTCAAACACTTTTCAGCTATTTTGTAAGGTTGTCTGGGCTTCACGAGAGACGTTCGGGCCGGAATGGTCATTGAGATCTGGGATCTTTTGCCACCCTTTACGAAAACTTTTGCACCAATTGTTCGAACTAAGCAGTGCTCGCCATAGACTGACCCCATTCACTGATAATTGTCCGCATTCAGCTCATCTTCCACAATCATAAACCATACAACCACGCATTGCTCCGATATGGACGCATCTATAAATAGCTCTTTATTTTTCATCTATTTCCTCTACCAAGAACAGGTTTCATCATTACATATCGTATGCGGTGTATACCTACTACCTCCCTTTATATCCGTGTCCGGTAGCGATGTTATAGCTGTAATCATTTTGACACAATTGCACATGTCCACTTTTCATTTGGGCAAACCTTATATAATGTGATATAAGGGTTTTTTCACATTACATGCTGAAATAACTGCAAATTTATTAAGTAAGTTCGTAATTTTAAATACGCGATGTAATGAACGGATATATGTATTACCAAGTTTTGATTTTATAAGTAAATTTGGGGTGTCTTTTTATCATAAAATGTATTTCAGGTTTCGTTTCAAGGTTCTTTGATATAAAAGTAACCCTTGCCACAATTTTAAATTTATTTTAAGAGATTTCATTATACTTTTTTAGTTAAAAATATTTTACAAGTTTGCTGACATTTTATTTTTAGTTTATGTTTAATTACATACTTTAATGTGCATAACTATTCAAAGACTAAACTTGGAGAATTCTTACATAAACAGTAGTCTAACGCATACAATGTAAGTTAACCCAAATAAGAGACCCTCTTACGACAGGCAAACTTTCTATATATATATATATATATACTAGATGGTATACCCATTCTTCGCACGGGTGAATTGAAAAATTAAACAATACAGATTGAAGGATAAAGAGGTTTTTAATTAGTTCATTTTACGTGAATTGCAAATTAAACAAACAAAAGCTTTTTGCATATCTCAGCTGAACAAAAAAAAAACCATATTTGTTAAATTTTAAGTCTGTAGATCTAGTAGCTGATAAAAAGGATTTTTTTTTATTTATAAACGCCCGTAATTCTCTTGTGTGTCGATTTTTGAAAACACCTTCCTCAGCTGATTTCTGCTCAGCAAAAACTTATTAGTACAAATTTTGTGTGATGAACGCTTAAAATAGTGTAAATAATTTATATCTGGATGTGTTTAATACGCTAATACTAATTTCTGTTGTATTTATTTTATGTTAAAATTGTAATTTTCTCAAGCAACGGCGTTCCTTACATTATGATGCTGATTCAATGGAAACATAGCGAAATGTTGGTGATAGAACCAAGTTGGCATCGTTTTATCGGCCACATAGGCAACTTGACGATTGATTAAACGGGGCAGAAGTTGCTTTGTTGTAGCGCCATCTGGTGGGGAACTACAATAAAAAGGACAGCACAGAAGCCTTCTCCCCCAAAAAATACATATACATGCCAGTTTTCGTAGTGATTTGTTGAACGATGGTGGAGTGAAGCGAGGTCATATGTACAAACATCCATTTATATATATATTTCTTTTACAAAAGCCACACACTACAATAGCACCTATGCCATTAGTGCACTTGCTCTCCAATAATTTTCGACATTTGAATTAAAGCTAATTAGTGCAGGGCATACGACCAAATGTTTAACGGTCATAGGCTGACCAGAGCCACACAGAGTACAGCCCGGTGAGTTGGCGATACCAATTCTGTACAGATGCAATCTCAGACAGTCATGACCTGTCAAAAGTTTAAAATGAGCTACAGCAGCTTTTCTAAAAGCCCCAGGGACCCAGGACGGGTCCTTGTTCAGGATTGCCCAGTTCTTAGCCTTCGACAACTCCCCAACTTCCATTTTAAACTTATGCTTATAGGCCATATTAGAAAAATCCTTAAGGAATGAAAGGTTGAAATCCTCGTGGATCTTTGATTTATATATATATAGATATGAAGAAATGTATATGTGAGTTATATATTTAACAAATTGATATTTATTTAGTTGCACCGTGTACTGATATTAATTTCATTCAGTTTTATAAGTCAGCACTAATTTATTTGTGCTCTAATTATATGCATGCCACTTTTAAAACCAAATTGTGAAATTAGTTAGTTTCAAAATCCTATCATTATTACATAAATATCAATTAATTACAGAGATTAAATACTCTATTTTCAAACTAGAGCATACAGTGATCTAACTGTATCATAAAATCCAGTCAAATTTAACACATTTTTAATCGTAATTGATTATAAAATGCGTTACATTTCACTAAAAAATAAAAAATTTACAAAAATATCCCATATTAAATTAAAGAATTTCTACCCCAAAAGTTTCAGTTCATTCATAAATCTGCACATGATACTACGAAAGCACGACAATTTCTCATTCTTGGTAGAGAAGGAGAAGTCTTGGTCTAAGGATAGACTCTTAGATAACGTCAGCGTTAGATAGGAGGATTATCTAACGGTGGTCCAAAAACCAGTAACGGAATACATAAATCCAGATGAAAATAATATAAAAATAAGAATAATAGAAACATTCAGTATAAATAAAAACAGAAAAAGAGACAACCGTTTAGGTTTTCATCAATTATTCGATTAGAACAAAAATGCAGTTTTGTATCTTAAAGACTGATCATGTTGAACTGTTTCTCTTTCTTCAAGTCATTGAACTGTTTCTTTCTGCGCACTGCTCATTTCTGTGTTAACTTCAAACAAGGTCTTATATAACCGCCGATCACCTAAAGCAAGTAGATACTTTGTTTTTATCATCTTGGAAAAAACATATCAACTTGTTAGCAGTGAAATTTCTACTGTTATCTTTTGTAAATTGTTCTATAAAAATTATGGATAGTTCATTAATATATTACAAAGATTCTGGAGTAAAAGAGTGTCAATATAAAAATTCTTATTTTGTTTAAAATTGATGTGTTGTTTTAACCATATATTAAATTTATTCTAAATTCAAAGTATAGTAAAATTGATTACATATATTTCAGTGAAGTAAATTGATTAAAATGTATTCTACATATATAACTAATTTAGATTGTTAATAATTAAATCAAATGAGTACCGCACTAATTTGATTAGTGGAATCATACCTGCATAATGAAAGATTGTTAAGTTCATTAATTTAGACAAACAGTAATTCTCTCTCTCTCAGATAGTTCATTCATTCGGCCAAAGATCGCTGTATAGAGTTTTAGTGCTTCTAATTCAATTTCTTTAATAATATTTAAGAGTGTTTGCTCACCACTTCCACTTTAAATTATTTTGAAAAATAAAATGCATTGTTTGTTTGTCAAGGTTTAAATAAGGAACAAGTTTAAATATTTTTAAATACGTGAGTTATCTGAGTAATAGTAATAAGCAATCATAAACGTCAGCAACAAAGTTTTTAAAAAATGCATTTTTTATTTAGCATTAAAAATCATTGCTAACTGAAAAATTGAAAACTATGCAATTCAAATTTGGTTATTTCGATGATTTAAATTATCATTTTTAGTTTAGGTTTTGATTGGAGAGTAAAGCGGGGGAAATAACGGTCTAAGACCATAAAAATTACCGAGATGACTTTAGAATCTTATATTTGGAGGATCTTTTCTGAAAAAGTACTAACTGCTTAATTTTACACTCGAATATATACGATGGAAAATAGAATTTTGCTTAGGCTATAAATTAATTATTCCTACATTTGCACCCCTCCCCCCTCTCAATTTTTAAGACTTACAAACTTAATCAATTTCCAATGTGTAAAAAACACTGCTTGGATCCAAACATTCGGACACTGATGTCACCCATGACAGCCAAAGCATGAAGTGAGGACATTTGAAATACATTCTGTTATCCCTCTCCTCCGTGTGCAGAATATGTTTGTACATGCCATGTGATTGAACTGTGGGTACAGAATTTTTTGTTCTGAGAAAGTACATAAGTTCTGCGACGTAGAAACATGGCTTTTCAATAACAATGCTGTGACCTTAAATTTGGTCACAATTTGATTCAAACATCTGTTGAGATTTTAGAAGTGTTAAGGAAAGTATACGGTGACTATACGATGTCCAGACCGAAGGTGTACCAGGGGTATAGAGTTTTAAAAGGGGTTGAGTATCATAGCAAGGAAAAAGTCAGGATGGAGGTATTTTTTTATTCTGAAGATATTGTTCGTTCAGAATATATCCCCAAGGGCAGAAAAGTGAACAAGGAGCATTATCTAGATATTTAACGTCGTTTGAGGGATTCTACCACAAAAGGCTTGGGTTTGGCAAAATGGACTACGATAACTTTGTGATGGATCTAAACGCGGCTCTACTAACCCCTTCAGAACTCTTTAAGAAAAATATTTATTTCAACCAACTTTCGCCGAGTAAGGAAAACGTGATTATGCAAATTAAGTATATTATATAAATTCTGTATTCGCGAGTTTGACGAGTTAGTTGGCGAGTTAGTTGATTAGTTGGAGAGTGAAGGATTGGGGAATGATTAAGTGCATTTGGAGTTTATCAATGGAAGATTACTGAGAGTGGATCAATCGACGGTGATTAAATCCAGATAAGGATCGCCTTCAAGGTTCAAGTGTAGGACCTGACTTCATAAAAGTACACTTATCATGATCCTTATTTAAATAGAAGTTAGCTTATTAGTGTGCGACGTAGTTTATATTGAGCGTGTTTAATCTATCGTGGAATCAGTGGAAGGTCCGTATTATTATCCCCAGGCTATTGAGTCTCACCTCCGAGTTTTACTATCTGATATGTTATCTTAATTATATTGTTATTGTGTCTGCTGGATATTTTGGTGACAATAAAATAATTGGAGTAAATCATGTCTACTGATTATTCAGTTTCTCCCACACACCTAGCCGGGTCTGATAGTAGGCAAGGGGTTTCAGAGGGAAGCAGGAACCGACAGGCATTACAACTTCTCCATGCAATGTACCACACATCAGTCTCGAATGTTCACCGAGTTTCTTGTCCAAAACTGATATTCCACCGGGAGCGGTTGCATGGGGCACAGAGTCACCCCAGGCTTGTGAAATCTTTAATTCTGGGAAAACTATATATTTGTTATTAATGACCTTGCCAGTCTCCTTCATAACTAAAATATATTTATCACATATACGAACCCTCTTTTTTGGGGAATGGCAAAAGTTTTTTCATAATCTTAAGATACTTAGGGTGACTAGGTTCTCATTGCGACCCTTTTGTTCCAAAATAGTTAATGGTTTTAATTGCTGTGTTGAACGACTCATTATGATTTATAAATGTAAATAAGTAGAATATAAAAAAAGAAATGGCCAACTGCGATCACTATTTAATGAAGTTGAAACTAATTAAGCAAAGGAAGAACTTGATGAAGTAATGGATATATTAATCATAATAGCGAAACTAAATTTGAGAAAAGCGATGGACATGAAATGTTTGAGTTGAAAAGAAAATTTTCAAACGTAACCTAAAAAACTCCATTAAGATATGAAGCCACAAGTGACACACTGCGCCTTGTCATAAAGACACAGGCAAGAAAAAGGTCAACATGCTATTTGTCGATTACCAAAGGACAACAAAACTACAATAACTTGAACAAAAAATGACAGTTTTGCTTGCAAAATATCATTCCTGTAATGTTAGCGAAAAGTGTTTGTGATCCGTGTCCTTTATTAAAGTCACGCACGTTTGAATCATTTTAGTTCAGTTTGACTCGATTTTTTTCTCAAATTATCAAAGAAAAATTTAAAAGTCCTTAAAAGTAGATATCTGTTAGTTAAGTTATTCACGGAATTACGATTTTTATCGTGTGCAATAAATATAATTTAAAAAGAAAGGATTAAGGTGACTCCGTCACCCCGCGTGACTACTAACGTTAGTATCGAATGCGCGCCTTCTCCTAGTTCAAGAGCTTCCACATCCCGCCTATTCACCGAACTTAGCTTTGTATTATTTTTATTTATGTCCATATTTGAAAAAAACCTACAAGGACATCGCTTTGTGTCATCAGATGAGGTAAAAGCAGCATCGCAGGAGACTTTAAGTATGATTGCAAAAGATGGCTTTCGGCAGTGCTTCAAGAGATTGTATACATGTATTACCGGATAAGTTACTAATTTGAAGATGGTTGTACATAGTATTTTAAAATCTTCAAGGTAAAAACTTTAAAGCACTGTTCGCGAGCTTTGGGATCCTACGCGTATATATGAAATACATTGAATATGTGTTTGTATGGTTTTAATTGCTAAACTTTTCGGAGAAGATTTTAATCGAAAATTCCTTTTACAGGGACGTTTTAAGGCGTCTTAAGGGCCTCGCCCTCAGTGAGGGCCTCGTTTCGTTCTTGAATTTGCCTTTATATGATCATGATCCAGATAATTTTAATGGTCAAATATTATTCCCGTTTATATTCTCCGAAAAACAGGGAATTTCTAACTGCATGTCTACTGGCAAAAGTGTAAGACTGCAATAATTTGTAATATCGTTGTCCATGTCTAGGCATAGGCGTAATACCATAAAGAATCATTCAACTCATTTAGCAGAAATGCGGCCATCGGTCGAGCCTGGTTTGTGCCAAGATTTGTGTGATTGTAAGTTAGGCACATTTATTTGTATCGAATCACCATTTGAACGAGTATTTGACAATGCATGCTATATACTGTCTACTTTTAAAGATTTCAAGTAGAGCCTACTTTTGCATAAGGGTCAAGGGCCCCAAAAAATCTTAAGATTTATCTGGGCCCAGGGCCTCAAAGAGTCTTAAAACGTCCCTGCATTTTAAGGTATCCAACTACATGCGACAACTTTTTTTTTTATAAAATGGAGATATGGGGATTTTTTTTGTGTGTGGTTTTTAAATTTGTTTAGTACATTATAAGAAAAATATGCTAAAATTAAGAAGATAAAAAGATACTATTATTACTAAAATGGATAAAAATTTACAAAAAATAACATAAACGAGGCCCATTCTGTACAAAACTTTTATGAACAAATTTTCAATTTTTCAATTCTGATGTGTTGCAATGTTATCCATTTTTGAAATGACCTTCAGGATAAAAGATATTTTAATTTTTACAAAAATTTAGAGCACTTCATCTTAGTTATTATATGAAATTGCTTAAAAAAAGAAGCGATTATATTAACATAAGTGACTGTAAATTCTGTAATAAAACAGTGATTAATAAATCTGAAAGTTAAAACACTTCTACTATTGTACAGAACATGCACAAAAAATTTCAGTTAATTATTTTCGAAACTTTTTGAGAAATCGCTGGCTCCGTTTGAGCATTTTCAAAAATACACATTTCGAGTAAAACGCTTTTTAAAGTATGACATCTTGCTCAAAGTAATGGCACCTGCTTTTACTAAAACACTTGTAGTTTTTGTTCTAGTGAACGGAAAATAATAAACTTGATATGTTTTTAAGCTAATAAGATGTTCTATAAAATAAAATCATAAAACATTTGTCAGTTTTTGGCAAAATTCACAATTTTAAGGTAGTCGGATATTTTAATCATGTCAGAAAAAATAATAAAATAAGGAACACGAAATTAGATTTAAGGCTTTTTGTGCATTTCATCCCAACTTCATTTCCTCTGATTTAATGTGTGAATCTAAAAATGGTTATTTTTTATAATTATATGTGTGATATAAAAAATATTTGTGATATTTGAATTAAACTTTTAAGCATCTGAACAAAATATATAAATAGACATATACTCTAGAAATTCAACCAATCTCATATACAAATAGATGAGTACCTGTTTGTGTACCATCTTGCACTTGAGTATTTAATCTTAATAATTCTTCGTTTCCTTAAAAAAATATTTCTGCAATCCCTGAAAATTGAAATGTAAGAATGGAATATATTTTTCTGTATTTGCTTATTTTTAAGTTTGAAATATCCATTATTCGTAAGGCATAGTTTATATTCAAGCATACGAAACATTTGTAGCACATCTACTGATATAAGATAAAGCGAAGTACAATATTTTTCAACCTCCTTCAAATAAAATGATTTTGCTGTGCTAAGAATGTTTTAAATTGAAAAAGAAAACTTTTCTTTGCAATCCCATACAAAATTCTACAATCAACATTTCATGCTTTCAAGGAAATATTGTAGATTTTAAACTCTTTTCGTAGTGGAGCAGGAGAAAAAAAAAGGAAAGAAACCATTTATTTTCTAGAAATTTGTTCATAGGAGATGGGAAGAGTATTTTTAGATATAGCAAGCGTGTTCTGAATACATGCATAATTTAAATTTTAAAAGATGTAAACATACTGTATAATATTTTGCAACGGTTGTAGAAAATTTATTTTTCTACCTAAAACGTTGAATTAAATATTTTAAAAAGTAAAGAGGGAAGGAGAGATTGAGTTAAATAATTCCGCTTTGTGTATTTTATGCTTTTCATTTCTTTTCTTTCGTGAATATTTAATTTTATTTAACATTCTTTGTAATTTTTAACTTACACAAATCGTGTTTGTAAATGAATTTTGTATCAGAAGCGATTTTCAATTAGTTGTGTGTATGTCTCGAGTATTTTTAAGCCTAGTTTTACTTAACATTTTTAAAGTTCCAAAATGGAATATTGGTCTTGTTTACTTATGAAATATCTTCATTTATTTGTAAATATATATTATTATAGCAAAAGATATATATATAATTGTACATTTAGAAAAGAAATTATTAGGTAAAGATCTACTTTTTACAACAATTCAAATGAAAATATATTTTCTTGTAATTTATATAAATTGGGAAACTTGTTTGTAATAAAAAAGAAACGATTAATCGGTATGTAAATTATCTAATTCTTTTTAACAAAATTTGGATTGGGTGGATCAAGCGCTCTTGTGAAGTTTGCAAAATGCAATTCAATGTTTTAGCAAAATGTATTATTATCGCTCTCGAACTTTTCGAGGAATATTTGTGATGAATTTCTCAGCTTTTAACCACAAAATATTACAATTGTAGACGGCACATTAACTAGTACTTTAGTTTCTTAACTATCACAGCACTCTGTATAAATATTTTGAGAACCAATACGCAGTAGTTTTTTATTCGCCCCGAATCTTAAATACAATGAAGACTAACTGTTGCCTATTCTCTTTGAAACGTTGAATTATTAATACTGTTTTATCATAAAATATTTAAAAATATGAAACCTTAGATTGCTTCGCTTTCGATTGATTTGAATTTCTTAAAAACTACAGAGTTTCAACTTCTTAGTCAAAAAAAAAAAAAATGGTGACCATATTTTATATTTTATTCTAATTAATTTTTGAGAATACTAGTCAATCCATATGTAGACAATTAAGGCGCTCTATTAACTTAAAAGCTCTATCATAAGACTCATAAAAAAGAGGTATCTTTAAAAATAAACTTTAAATATAAGTAATATCAGAAGAAAAGAAAGTTATCATACAAAAAATTAAAGTATATTTATCTATTTTTAAAACTACCAAAATGCATCCTTATTTTTTACAACTAAATATTTATTGTATTTATACTATTACTGTAAAATCTTAAAATTGTGCGTTTTTCTCATTCTAATTTTTTTTTAAATATAAAAAATGAGTTCAAAATCGTGTTTAAAATAAGTTTACCTTTCAAAATGATTTTGAAACAACAGACAAATCAAGAATTGGAACTTGTCTCAAAAACAAAGAAAAAACTTGCTAATAAATAACTATGTGGAATAGATAAGTATGTGTAAAGTTTTATTGAATATTATCTAAAAAATATGAAAGAGAGTGTCATTTCACGAATAAATGAAAAGACGAAAAAGAGAACGGGAAATAGAGGAGGCCCAAAACTGTGCGTTTTTTTAATATTTTGGTAAATGATTATAACTTTTTTTTATAAAACATATATGAGTAACTATATTTTAATGAAAATAATAGAAATTTTTCAGAAATTTGGATTTGTTCAAAAAACGCAGAGGGGTATTTTTTTACAACACTCACATACACACACTCTTGCACTATTACTTCTGTATAAAATGTGTTTAGTGTTATAAAATATGCTGAAATAACACATAATGAGTGAAATTTTAAAGAAATTCGGACTGTTTGCGTTTTTTGATGTATTTATTTATTTTATTTCATAATACACTTATTTGCAGGACCAAGATGGCCCGACCAATGTCTTCAAAAAACTGTCATCCGTCGAAGATGAAGAAAGTGAAGTGGAAGACGCTGCGCATGCCCCACCGGCTTCAGTCTTGCATCGGAGGAGAGCTCTTGTGCCTCCAAAGGTATGATCAGACTTTATATATACAAGTACAAAATTACAAATTTACATTATGTTGTTGCATTATGGGTGCGAGTGGGCCAATATATTTACCTTTTTCATATTTAATTACAACTTTTACATTATATTTGATCCTGGGTGAGTAATACAATTAAGAGTTGTACGTGTGATTAGAAATCGTCTTTTTGATTTCCAACAAATGTGACTGAAAGACTGCAGTTAATTGTTTAAATAATTGATTAACTTGAATGAATTTGTTTATTTCAAACCTAAAATATTTATCATTTAAATTTCATGTATCACATACAATTAACTACCGTAAAATCCGGAGTATAATGCGCACCTAGGCTTTCAAGCTGCAATTTTTGATTTTTAGGTATATTCGCCGTATAACGCGCACCCCCTTTTTTACGAACAAAACCTGTAATGTACGTGTTCAATGCTCTTGTGTTTGTAGTCATTTAACTAAGGTATTATTCCAAACTTTAGGGGGGGGAATGCGCTTCTAGAACTACAACCCTTTACGTTCATAAGGAATGTCATTTGTTTTAAATAAACAGTAAGTATTCCGATCTATGCAGAAGTCTAATTTTTTCTATGCTCATATTTTTTTTAAATTTTTAAAGCCCTCATTTTTATACCCGGCGTATAACACTCACCCGTAAATTTCGATTTTATTTTTTGTGTTCAAAGTGCTCGTTATACGCCGGATTTTACAGTATATGTTATTATATACATTCATTCGAGAGGAGAGGTATTTTCGATATCGCGCTTCGGGCAAAAAATTGCTATATTTTCAAATAAATGAAAAAATATTTGTCCTATGTTCTTGAAATGTCTCTTTTTACTATATATACATAAGAAATTCACTTAAATTTTATCTCGAAGGATTTTAATCCATTATGGTCTTGAGATATACAGGATGTTGCTGAATTCGTCCACAAATTCAGAGGGGTGGAAATAGGCACCATGGGGGTGACAAAGCAACATAGAACATGAAATCGCAAACCATAATTTTGTGGTGAAAAACGTGAAAATAGTAGCCGTCGGGAGGACAATCAGCCATATGAGGGGAGTGGCCAAGCGAATGCTTGAGTTTGAAGCGTAGTGGTAGAATTGAAAAAAACTTGCACGTATGCAAATTTTCCACTTCCCCCAGAATTGCTGCAAAGGATACCGGCTACTGCGCACCAGAATGTGTGGTTCATGCATGATGGTGCACCAGCACATTTTTCGATTGCGATGCGTGACCACCTGCATGCTACATAATCCGGGAGGTGGATTAGACGCGGAGGACCTGTTGCTTGGTCTCCACGCTTACCGAACCTCATTAGTTTTTTTGTAGAGGGCGCAGCTGAATTCGCTTGTGTATGAGACGCCGGTGGCTACAGTGGAGGATCTTACGGCAAGAATCATCGTCACTTCAGCTGACATTGCCAGCACACCAGATTTGCTTAAAAGCGTCCGAAAATCCTTCATCCGTTGAAGTCAGCTGTGCTAAGACCCAGGCGGCCGCAACTTTGAACAATTCCAGTGACAATCACTTTTCGTTGCATTTCTGACGTTGAGCTGTGATGCATTGTTCGTATTGTAATTATGCTTTACGTGTAATAAATATAGTTCTTATTTCCCTTTTCATTCCACTCGACGTCACACCTTTCATAACTGTTTGCGTGAATTACTCCTACTAAATGTGGTTCGCGACCCCATGATCTATGGCAATTTGTCGTCTCCATGCTGCCTATTATCACCCCTCTGAATTTGTCGGTCGAATTCGGCAACACCCTGTATATATATCTCCCACATGTACATAGATATAGGCCTAATTTTCAATACGGTTATGTTTTTCTGTTATGTCGAAATTTTCTGCTGAACGGAGAAGGCTGGATCCATAAAGCAATGCTTAACCCTATTTCACTGTCCTAAATCAGTGACAGATTTAGAAATCGTAACAGTTCTTCATTTTAGTCCAATCACTCTTTTGGTCTTTACAATTTTAATAGCTCAACACCTCCCATTCTTGTAAATTCTGTTATTATCCAATCTTAGTAGGTTCTTTTGTACCTTCTTTTTGTTCATGTAATATATAGATAGATATTCAATTGCATTTATCTGGAATGTTTCTTTAATCTTTCCTATACATTAATTAATGATATTGTGGTAGCCAAGTGGTTATGATCGCAATCTTGGGGCTGACGTGTTGCCACTCTCTAGTCGTGGGTTCGAGTCCTAGTCCTGCAACTAAAGACCGACCGTGTAGAGAGGCAGATGTGAGTAAAATCTGTCGAGGCTCACAGTTTTTTTCGATGGTAGTGTGTAGAAGCTTAGAAAATTTAATATCAGGTCTTGTGTGGTTTTCATCACTTCAAGTTGTTCAAAATGGCCAGGTCAGTTAATAATAGCCCTTGTGCTGTTTCGTTATAAGAAATCAATTAAAAATTTAATTAAAAAATAAGATTGTGAAAGTCATGAATCATTATGTTTTTAAATAAAAGGGCATATTATCTTACATATAAAAGCAAAACTTTGGCTGTAATAATAATTCTCCATTTCTTCCTTTTCATTTCAAAAACTAACAAAAAAGAGATTCAATGAAGTTTCTGAAATAATAATGCAAGCATTAATTACTAAGCTCAACAATTTATTTCATGGGAATATTTAACTAATATGGCGAAGCTCAACATAGCTAAGAATTTTAGCTGCTTGGAAAAATTAATTATTCAAGGTATTAAATCTTACGGGAAATGGAAATAATTTGATGATGGCGTATAAATTCTGTCGCCAAGCGGAATTTCTTTCTCTAATACTTATCCACAGTAAAAATTTTTTCAATCTGTACAGTTTTGCTGTGTAAATGTTTTCTTAAATAATTATTTACCATGCAGTGAGAAATTATTAAAATTTTGATATAGTATTAAAAAAATACTCAAGTAACATTTGTAAAACTTTAATAACAGAATTGAAGTTTACAGGGTAGAAACTAGATTTTTAGAGCAAAATAACATAGAATTACAGTAAGACTTTGAACTATTATTCGCGAATAACAATTTTTTTAAAACTAGAATGTATGACGAATTTATACGTATACAGTCCGCGAATAGTTGCTTAGCAACAAAGTCTTGAATATTCACGAATTATGTTGGTTACTTGTCATTTATCTAATAAAATTAATTAGAAAACATTATAAAACCATGTACAGTTTTTTTATCCATCATTCATCTCCATTGCGTGATATACGTTTGTTTCTCCTGGAATATATAATATTTTCTATGTAAAGGTAATTTATAGTTTTTGAAATTGATCTGTCAATGTGTGATATTGTGTTGTTGCACAATTTTACAAGATTATTATTTCTAATTTTAAAAAAATTTAATGTCTTCGGACGTCACCGGATCATAATTAACAACAAACATGGCAATAGATTAAACACCAATCTCTATTTAAACTTGAATTCTCAATATTAAAGTAAATTATTGCATGTGAACCTTACCAAACAATTATGAAGTAATTATTGTTAAAAATTTATTTAGTTTACTATCTCAAAGCTGAAATAGTCTTCAAACAGCTTGATTCGAATCCACTTTCTGTGGATCTATTCAGTTATATTATCTCAAGAATCTTTTATTGAACTATTTTTCATCAACTTCTTAATTGCTAACTAACATTAACTCTTAACTTCCTCTCTCCTATTCTCTCGCTACAGTTCTTTTTTAGCAATACTTATTTGCCTATATTACGGATCTTTCAAGAGACGAGATTCTCGTATCAAAGTCTAAAGATAACCAGACAGGTTATTTAAGGGAAAATGCGTGTTAGAATCTGCTCCTTTATCCCTTATTTGACATTCTTATAAATTGCGTATCTCCTATATGCATTTTTAAATGTAAAACTAAGTTTAATAATTTGAATACGGTTTTAAAAGTTTCTTTTTAAAATTCAATTAAATCAACATAAAATTCTCTCTCTCTCTCTCTCTCCCTCTCCCTCCCTCTTCTCTCTCTGTGTGTGTGTGTGTGTGTGTGTGTGTGTGTGTGTGTGTGTGTGTGTGTGTGTGTGTGTGTGTGTGTGTGTGTGTGTGTGTGTGTGTGTGTGTGTGTGTGTGTGTGTGTGTGTGTGTGTGTGTGTGTGTGTGTGTGTGTGTGTGTGTGTGTGTGTGTGTGTGTGTGTGTGTGTGTGTGTCCACAACCACCATATTCATTATACAAAATTTCTCGTAATAAATGAATTATGTCATTATACTTAACCCCTATTGCTTCATAAGGTAGAAGAACTAACAGGCGTCTATCTTCTATCTCTCTCACAAAGAAAATGTTTTACTGTCTATTACATTCAAAATCTGTTACACAGAGAAAAGTTTTGGAATAATGACTATTTTAACTAACGCGATTAGTATTATAAAATATGTTATGTATCAATAATAAAAGTACTTATCTTAATTAGATTTCTGTTGAAATAAAGTTAAAAATGGTATAAAGATAAAATTAATATTTCCAGAAAAAAATAATAGAGAAAATAAGACGTATGTATAACTTACATCATTTGTGACATATATTTAAAGATTGTGTTAATTATATTAATTTAACCTACACTTTTCTTAAAACGTTGAAGTACTGTAGCGAATTCACATATACTTTTTCAGTGAAAAGAATATTCTGATATTTACATAAAAACCATTTACATAGCAAAAACACATGTTTTTATTAGACTGTGTATTTAAAAATTAATGATTCCTAAGCTCATATTTTAAACTATCACCAAAATTAGTATAAATTTAATACTGAAAGAGAAATCTAAGGAATTAAACGATGTAAAATTAATTTATCTCAAATTCAGTTTCCTTTTATTTGAATATTTACACTTTTCTATGTAGATTAAGTTCAATAAATGTTGACTTCCTGTTCCAAGAATATCTGTTATGTATGATCATGATCAAATTTTTTTTAAACAAAGGCTATTTAAATATATCAGAAAGTTTTGCTATTTTAAAAATTTTTGCAAAATAAAGTAGTTTCCTAGATAAAAATCAAAACTTTGAGATTAAATTAAATTTGGTATGATTTTTTAATTTAAGAAAAAATTTTTTGTAAAATAGGGTTTCTTTTATACGACGATAAAGTTATAAAAATAGACTACTTAAATGTCTGCAACAATTTCAAGCATTTTGTTACAAACTTAGAGGAAAAATTAGAATAAAAAGTTTAGTTAGTTTATTTTTGAAATGCAAAAACGAGTAAATACAACAAAGTTTTTGATAAAAATGGATTCCTTTTATCTTGCGCATGTTAAATAAAATAATAAAGTTTCTGTAAATATAAAACTAACGATGTATACATGTGGATATAAAAATATGAAATACAAGAAAATATACAAGTAAGTTCTGTGAGAATTTCTACTACTACTTTTCTACCAAGTAAATATGTACTTAAGAAAACTCTTTAAGTAAGAAACTTATGAATACTTAAGACACTCAATAAAAGCTCGTTCCCTGAAGTATAAAAAGAGGAAATATGAAGTACGGTTATATTTATCTCAGTCTTTATTATTTGCAGAGAGAATAACTGTCAAGTTATTCCTACTTAAAAATAACTCATTTAAATTCTACTTCAGAACGAACATTTTTTTTTTTTTGACATAATAATGAGATTGAACATCACCAATTCAGAATTCATAATGAATGTACTGTTTTTATTGCTGAACTTTTAAGTATCGGCCATACTACAAGAAATAAACAAAAAGTAAAGGAACTTTTGCAAATTCTCTTTCCAAGGTTTGGCAACAGCGCTAGTATCCAGCGCTGAATGAGGGATAGTCGGTGACACTTCTATACAACGTGTCACTTGTAGGTGTTTTAGAGTAGCAGACCGTTAAACATGGCAGCTTCATTGTCAATATGAACCAAGGAGGAAAGGAGGTCAGTGATTTGCTTTTTGTTTGCAGAAGGTGTGAAACCTGTGGAAATTATTAATCACATCCAAGCGCAGTATGGTGACAACTGTTCATCGTGAAGCAAGAACCCCGAATGGATAAAGCGCTTCCAACTTGGAAGAACTTTTTTATGTACGACGAGAGGTCGAGTATTCTCTCAACCTCAACCACTGAGGCGTCGTCGTCGTTGAGGATATAGCAATGGAAGAGATGGCTAGTATCCAGCGCAGGTACACACCTCCCGCAAACAAAAAGCTAATCATTGCCCTTCTTGAGGCAGAACTCGCAGGGAATGTTCAGCCAATGGCATCCAGGCTACTCCTCTCACTGCAGAACTTTTTCCACCAAACTCGGTTGCCTCTGAAGCA
>BMAO01027164.1:0-45255 GCA_019973975.1 Trichonephila clavata | reverse complement strand
AGTGTCTTAAATCAAAAATGAAGAAAACAAAGTCATTGAAATAACATCAAAGAGAGACTGAGATGAGGTAAAAATGCCATGCAATAGAACGACGAGTGGGGAAAAAATATTTTGAAAAAATAGCACTTCAACCTTGATGGCCTCATGGCTGCAACACTGTTGGAATGATTGAAGAAGAAAACAAACCAAAAAAATGTTCCAATTGACAAATGGCAAGGAAGGTCAATAATGGTTTGGGGAACCTTTACTCCTGACGGTGTTTGCATGATTTACAATAGTGGTTCCCAAACTTTTTTACCCCATGGACCCCTTTTTATAGTCAAGACCTGCCCACGGACTCCTTTTAATAGTCGAAACTTACCCATGGCCCCTTTTTAAAGTCAAAACTTTCCAAGGACCCCAAGTGAAATGCGCTAAATGCATAGCATAAAATTACAAATTAAAAAAAATATTTTGTTGAGGAATTATTATTTTGTACATGCGTGTAATGAGATTTTTTACTGCACTAATCCACGTTCTACCAAATTGGAAGACGGAAAAGTAGTCAACAACTTCTGTACAATATCCCATAATGCAGGGTGTAAAATTTGGATCTGTTTTGTAACCAGAATATGTGGTATCCTTGTTCAAACATTGATTTAAGCCCTCATTTGTGGATATTTCAATAAGATGCTCCTGTATTAATATGGATTCATCTGTGTTTGGGATTTGAGTTAGTCCATGCACAAAAGGATTCAATACCCAGTCAGGAATATGCAAGTGAATTATTGTTACTTATTTTAATTTCCATAAAAATAATAATGGGTCAATTTTTTTAAAATTTTATTTAACCTTGCGCAGACCCCCCTGACATTGTTCACGGACCCCTGAATAATATTGGGGTCCCCTGGAGGTCCGTAGGGACCACTTTGGGAACCATGATTTACACGAATATTGGGTCATATGGACTCTACACAGTATCAAAATATATTATACCGAATGAGCTTTTATTAGGGTGCTAACTAGATGTTTCAAAGGAACAATGCTTCTAAATCCACGTAGAAATGTTTAAAAAAAAGAAATTGTTTTGCCATTGCCAAATTAAAGTCGAGATCTGCGCCCATGGAAAAGCTTGGGAGTATATACTAATAATGGAAAATTTATGCTAAAAAAGTTCAAATTTTTTCTTTGTCAGTAACTAAAAGTAGCCTTTGTAGAAGAATTTGTACTATATTTCTAAAATTGAACTTAACAACTGATCTTTTTAATGGAGAAAAGTGTGTTTGAGGATATCAGGAAACTGGAGAACAAATGTAAGGTTCGCCTTCTTCCGTAACTGATTGTAGGTGGCGGTGCCATCTGAATAAAAGAAAAAGAGCTTTACTAGAAGGAGATGAGCGATTGATAGGGACTTAGATGCGACTAAATATAAGTGCTAAACTATGATTATTATTATTCATTATTTTTGTTTGAGTATTTGTACTGTGTGGCTTTACATGATCATGTCTGAATAAAAAGTAGCCACTAAAAAGCCTGGAGTTTATTTTGTTGCATAACAAGTAAACAAGTTTGTCTCATAACATCGAACCTACGAATATTACTACAAATATCATGTTTTTTTTTTTGTCCTTTTTAGATAAGTGGTCTTAAAATATGCTTTATAGTATTGTAGCTGTGGTATCTACATTCGCGAGTAACAGCGTCCAGACAGAGGTGATCCCTTTTGTCTAGTGGTATGTTACGTGCTTACGAATCCATAGCTACGGGTTCTATCCTTCAGTATATTTTAATTATTTCAAATAAAAATATGAAATTGAAAAAGTATTATTGATAATGTTGGTAAAAAAATATTATAAAAAAAATGATACTAAGATAACGAAATTTTGTTTTACGAAGGCTCTATGCGAGCTCTCTTGTTTGAGAACAGTGGGCCTCGGTCCTTTTTATGCCCAACTCTACGTTCCCATTGTATTGCGGTGCTATTACAGTGTTATTGCGAAATCAACCAGAGCATCAAAAATGTTTATTCTAGAAATATAGAAGGATTTATATAGCAATCTGTGGCTGAAAAATAAAATCTCAACATGCTGGCTAGCTCTGAAACTTTGATGAGGACTACGGTAGCCTTTAGTCAAGGTCACAAACTCATGGTTGGAGGAGGACGTGTCATGAGTTCGAGTTTAGTGCTGCTGAAGACCTGCGGCGTAGAGGGCACCGCTGCACATTAAATCGGTCGAAGCTCCAACGATGGAAAAGAGGTACCAGCTCAGGTGTTGTTCTTATCACTTGACCATGGTTCAAAATTCGGAGTTCCGTCACCAATATCCCTTGTGCAACTTTATATTGCAACGTTAATATAACTCTCACTGAAATCTTAATTCTGAAAAAATCTGGCTTATTCCGAAATTTTCAATGTGTTATTTCTTCTCAAGAAGTCGTTTCAATGTATTTTCCACAATGTGCAGCCATCAAAAAAATGGAATTCTTGGATAATTTTGAAACTCACTTTGTATGCATAAAATTAGCTTCATTGTTGCTGATGATAATGGATTTTATTTTTTCACTTTATTAACATAATAAATTTCTTTAAAAAAAAAAGGATTTTCCCCATTATAAAATACGATTTTTTTTTATTTATATTTATTTTAAAAAAATTAAGTAGAGAGAAGGGTCTCAATTTTCTTTAAATCCAATTGTTTGTTCAAGAGATAATTCGAGAAAACCTTCAATGGCAGCATGTGTAATTATTTTCCGCCCAAACAATTTGTACTGTTTCCCCCTCTCCCTTTCTTAACACTGCACATGACGATTGGATCGAAAATTAATATTTATAAATATGTTTTTTCATTCCTTGAATAGCAATTCTTAAACTGATCCGGGACCCTCGGGGGTTCCAGCGTTTACTACGGAGTCCACGAAAGTATGTCCTTTAATGTTAAGATTTCCTCCTTTTGCAGACTTTGAAAAGCCTTGTAGAAAATTGAAAGATGGGCCATCATAGACTAGATCACTAAATTGCTATTATAATATTACTTTTTGTGTGTATGTGTGTGTTTTTTTGCATTGAAAGAAACATGTCCATCGTTTAATGCAGAGAATCCAAACTACGCTCCGCGAGCACACCAATCTGATCTGCCAAGTTATTTTGATAACATTAAATATTTTATCAGTTATTTAAATGAGATTTATCCTAAGAGCTTAAAAAATAATTGACATACATAGTTCATTCACATAATGAAATTAAACTTATAGCTATGTGATTCATGGGATTTATGTAATGCAACTTTCAAACTGATAATTGTTAGCAATTGAAGATCAAATTTATTGTGAAAATTATTAGTAGCAGGCTTCAGATGCTTATTAATTTAATTGGGTCAATAAATATTTTTTCGTTACTTTTTATTTTAGAGAATGTTTTTCCCCCGAGATAAGTAGTTTCGGAAGCTGAAAAAAAAAGAATGAGTAGTTTTTTTTTTCAAAATGTGTGAGTGGAAAACTCAAGCGTTTAAAAACGGTACTTACGTATTATCGCAACAATCGCTAACTCTATTAATAACTCGCCAAATTGGCAACCTTGATTTCCTATGTGTCGTACGCGCTGACCCAGGTGCTGCGTTTCATATAATGTCGCAATAGGCTGCGATAATACGTAAGTACCAAAAATTCCAGAGATAAGTTCAAATATTTTCTTTATATTTACCGCTACACTACAAATGAAACATTTCCATTTGTTCTGGGGAAGGATTTTGAAAGGATTTTGAAAAATCTTGATGTGGTATAAATTTCATCAAATTTGAAAAATGAAATTCTTTTTTAAGCAATCTAAAGTTTCAATTGCAAAATATGCTATAAGTGGAGTCACCTCACTCGCGGCTAGTTCCGAAACGAAAATTGGATTTATTAACGTCACTCTATAAAGCAATACTATGGCTGTTAGCGACAGACCTATCAATTTTGAACATGGTCAAGTGATGATGACATACTTTCCAAACTTCCACACAACAGGAAGATTTTGACCCCCAACAGGTAAAACGTGCATCATCCCCTCTACATGATGGGTCTTCAGTAAACAAGAGTTCGAAATCATGACACACCTGTCTTGAGTCCATGACTTTGAACACTGTGCTACCACGTCCACAAACTGCGATATTAATGGGTTATCTCGTGTGGATTTCGGTGCTTGCGTATTATCGCAACCTATTGGTGACAATTTCTGAAACAAAGCGCATCATTGCCAGTTCTGCCCATACGATACATGCGAAATGGGGGTTGCCAATTTGGCGAGTTATCTTGAACGTTGGCAATTGTTGCGAAAATACGTAAGTAACCGGATTTCTTTTTAAGCTAACATGAAATAATATTCTTTGAAGTTTTACTTAGAGTCTAACTTCCACCTCTTTACAGTAGAAACAATACGTAAATAATGATTGAGAGAGACAAGGACGAAAGTACATATCTGTTAGTTAACTAAAAAGTTAGCAATCAGCATTGAAGAGATAAGCCCTTTGGATAATAGATTTATCAACTAATACCTAGCCCAAGCATTTATTGGCGGTAATTGGAAGCTTATTATGCAAAGTTCTTGAATAACTTTATTGGTCGTTGTTCGAGACCTCAACGCAATCTCAAGAGCTTATGTGTAATACAAGATCGGAGAGTGTCTGCAAACATTACAGATACCATAAAAAACGGCGTGTAATGCGCACCCATTTTTAAACTTGCAATTTTTAGTTTTGGGTATATTCGCCATATAACGCACGCACACCCCTTTTTTTACAAAGAAACCTGAAATACACTGGCGCATTGCTCTAACATTTTAAAGTCATTTATTCCAGATATTATTACAAGCTTTAGTAAAAAATAGTGTATTTCTAGAACTACAACAATTTAAGTTCATGAGGAATGTCATTTCTTTCAAAAAAGCAGAATTTCGATATATGTCTAACTTTTTCTAATCTCATCTTTTTTTTTTCTTTTTTTTAAGCTCTCATTTTCATATACGGCGTATAACGCTCACCCGTAAATTTCGATCTGATTTTTTTGAGTGCGCGTTATACACCGGATTGAACAACAAGAATTTTTGATACTTAGATACTAGTTGGTCGACCTCGTAACTCTTAAGTGAGATCAACAGATAAGTAAATATACCAGCTTGATCATTTGGGATTGTGGTTATTCCTGGTGTTCTGTGTCATGACATCTGCTGCTAATGTCATAATATCTACTGAGTGAGACTTTTGGAGTTTGACAATCAGGCCTTAAGGGATCCGTGGTATGATGAGGTAGCTTAAGACTCAGTGGAGCGCAGGACCAATCCTAGGTATCGGCCACCCACGTGCGAAGACCTGATGTGCCGGTATTCTATAAGATTTTTCATATTTTGACTGATACTTAACGTTGAAAATACCAAATGTCGAAAACCCGAGGTCAATTGGTTGCTTATTGGCTGAGAAAAAGGTACGACAAAATATGGAACGAAGACGAAGACGAAATTTGCGTCCTAATAGCACTTTTGTTCCACTTAGTGAAAAACGCGCTAAAAACATTTGATATAACCGACTGAAGTTTCATTATATACGATATATTTAACAGAATTGAATACTAAGAGAACAAATCTTGAATGAATTATAAATCAATGAATACAACTGAGGGGGATGTTAGAATTTTTTAATTTTTACTTTGTGATTAACACTTCATAAAAAAATGCTTCCTCAATAATCTAAAGAAATAAATTATAACAAATAAAAATAAATAATTATAAATCGATAAATAATCAAAAAAAATCTAGGCTTAATGTATTTTAAAAATTAAACGCGACTCCTTCATCCATAACAAATTTTCCTTCGTGATAATTCCTAGTTTACAATTTAGATTAGATGCGTAAAGACATGGACACGGTTACACATCGATGCCTTATGTTGTCTGCGTGTAATGTTAAAGAATATGACCCGAATTTAAAAATTTTTTATAAGATATAAAAGTACTGCAACTTTAATATTATATTTGGACTTCGCTATTCTATAGAAAACTACATATTTTATCATATGATTCATTTTTATCGGAGTTGTTCCTTTTTTTTCTGGCATAAAACGTGTTACATTTTTCTCCTATACAGTAATGAAAATGTGCTTTCTATTTTATATGTTAAAAATTAGTTATTTGGGGAGTATTTCTAAATTTTAAAAACGCTGCATTATAAACAGACGTATGAGTTACCAGTATCAAATTTTTAAGAAAGTTGAGTCATTTATCTGTCTGAAAATGTGCTCCGCATTTAGTTAATGCTCTCGCACATTTAGCGAAGACAACTTTAAAAAAATGAAAAGTGTTTTCCAGAGTAATCGATAACTCAATAGAATATTGAGAGACAGGGATGTCTTAAGGCATGGGCCAAGGCCTCGCCCTCAGTGGGCGCCTCGTTTTGTTCTCGACTCTTAATAAGATCATGATCCGGATAATTTTAATGGTAAATATTATTCCCGTACATATCCTCCGAAAAACAGGGAATTTCAAACCGCATGTCAGCTGACAAAAGTGTTGTGTTGTTGTTTCTAATGCCACCTGTGTGACGGTGTCAGATAGAAGCCCACGAAATTCATCGCGGCAAGGGGCTAGGTGTACGCCTGTCCTTAGCTTTTAGCTTTGAGCACCGTGCAGGTGACAGTATGATTTGGCTCGGTTCATACACGATAGAGGGTGACTCCACCTATCTCCACCTCCACAATTTAGGGATGGAACTGGAGGGGAAGTAAATATTCTCCAACCCCCTGCACCCGTGCTTGCTGCTACGACCGCCCACAAGACTTTTTGGACCCACTGGTTTAACGAGCACGTACTCAATGTATACTCGGAGGGTATTTGGTGACATCAGACATCGAATCCAGGCCTTCCGGTCTGGCGTCCGATGCTCTAACCACTAAGCTATCCACGGCCAAAAGTAGTAAGACTGTATTAGTATCTTATGGCCATTGTCCTTGTCCAGGCCTAATACCATAAACAATCATTCAACTCATTTAGTCGAAATGCGGCCATCGGTCGCGTCGGTTTGTACCTAGGTGTTTAAGATTGTGAGTTGTACGCCTTTATTTGTTTTAAATTACCGTTTGAACGAGTGTTTGACAATGCATGCTATATACTGTCTATTCTTAACTATCACTGGTAAGGCGTGCTTTTGTATAGAGATCCAGGGCCTCAAAAAATCTTAAGATTTCCCTGGGTCTAGGGCGTCAAAAAATCTTAAGATTCCTTTAGGTTCAGGGCCTCAAAAAGTCTAAAGACGTCCTTGTCGAGAGACAAAAAGAAAAAAATTATTTAAATTTAAACTTTAAACCTTCACTGAATAGATTTTTTACTGTAAATGAGATCTTAAGAATTGAAAAATGTCAAGAACAAACGATTTTGGATTTTGATTTATCACAAGCTGAATGTTCTTAGCTATCAAAACATTAATTCACCGTTTTAAAATGCTAATAATATTTACCACCTAGTAAAAAGATGTAATTTTTATATACTAGTGTGTGCTTACTTTCATGTGCTTGTCCAAAGGACTGACACGATCACGAAATTTTGAAGTCAGAGATCCTCTTTCCATTTTCTCAAAACCAACCGCCAAAATACAGTCACTTATGCCTCCTTTCACAAGTTGATATGCTAGCATAAGTGCTGAGGAACCAGTAGAGCAGTTATTGTTCACATTATAGATGGGAATTCCCGTCATTCCCACTTCATACAGGGATCTTTGTCCACATGTTGAATCGCCATAAACGTAGCCAACACAAGCCTGTTGAATTGTATCATACGACAATTTGCAATCACTGAGAGCAGACACAACGGCTTCTTTTACTAGTTGAGGATAGTCGACCTTATTTGTCCCAGGTCGTAAGAATTTAGTCATTCCCACTCCAATGACATACACTGGTTGAAGGCTTTGGGCCATGTTTCTGTAAAAAGAGAACAAAATTAACATTTCTTTCTCGGTACAACAATCTTACAGAATTAACAATGCAGATAGATATCTATCAAATGAATTATAAATAGGATTATATGCATTCACATAATTGTATGCTTTTACATACATTACATACTTTTTTAATTTTAGAATGGTATATTTCACATATTGTCTTTAAACATTCTCTTACGCAGAGACGTCTTAAGGTTTCTTGAGACCTGGGCTCTTACACAAATGTAGCCCCCCCCCTATGACCCTTAAAAGTAGACAGTACATAGCATCCGTTGCAAAAATCTCGTATAAACAATAACCCGAAATAAATAAATATTCATGGCTTACAATCGCACAAACCGGCTGAACCAACTGCCGTCTTTTGACTTAATGAGTAATGATAGTATATAGTGATAAGCCTAGACCTATATATGGATAACGGTCATCACATATAGCCAGTTCACATATCATCCAAAATTCCAGTTTTTCGGAGAATACAACCGGAAATAACAGTTGACCGTTGAAATTGTTCGAATCATGATCTTATTAAGACTGAATTAAGAACGTGATGAGGTCCCCATTGTGGTCGAGACCCTGGGACAAGGTCCATGCCTTTAGACGTCCCAGCTTTTATACCTGTATATATTTAATAATGTAATGGAATTTTTAAAGCTAATTCTACCAGTGAAACAAAAACACTTCAGACATATTCTAAATTATTTTATCAAACTTCAGGAAATATAGAAACCTACACATTTATACCATTTTCTGCCAAAAAATTGCTACGCATTTCAATTGAAAGTAACGATGTTCACGAAAAAATTTCTTCTCAAGCATAGACACTTTCTAAAATTCCATTATCTAATACTTAGAATTCTGGGGAACCAGTTTTTATGAAGTTAGCATGTTTCATTGCTTAAATTTATGAAATTAAATTACTTGGTTTGATTCAGAAGAGACAGCACAAGTTATGAAAGTATAAAAGTTTCCATAATAGTGATGATCAATTAGATGGAAGTACATTGTTGAACCAAGTAATTCTAAACCAAAGAGTAGGTCATGGTTCAAGTTCTGAAAAAGTATTAGAGATGCTTTTGAAGAGACGTAGAAAGCAATTTTTAAAATTTATCAAAAGACTAATATTTTATTCCGTAATATTTCTAAAATGATTGAGTTTCTTTGGTTGAAAAATTTGCTCCAGTTGGAATTTTTTTTTTCAATTATAGGGAATATTTAGTCTGCAGAAAGGGGTAAACTTTAAATATCTACCAGGGCCATTTTTAACCTCTCCGGCGGCCTAGGCTCTTCAAATTGTTACGCCCCTTCACTATTTCCAGTTCTTACCTTGCTAGTTTTGGTTGAGGAGGGATTTTTCTTCAACTCTCTTACTCTTTTTCCTTTCTTTGTTTTTGCTTTTTAGAGAGTCCTTCCACTATTTATCACCTATGGACCCGCCGTGTCCTGGACTGCCAACCATAAGGAAAGGATAGTGGTATTCTTTAGGCAACTCTTGTTCACTTCTTACCTTACGACATCAAGGACAACCAGCCCGCCCTTTTGTAAACTAGAACAGTAATTTAATGAAATCGTTTGCAATTACAATATAAAGTATAAATTATTGTTGAACTGGTTTTTTCTTTCCAAATTGTTAATTATCATTTTTTTTCATCGCTTATCGCTTTACTATCTTTTAGTTTTAGAATAACCTTATTGTTTGTTGAGTCACTGTCCTTATACTGTTACAACAAAGGATTTCTTTGAGCTTTGATCATTGCCAAACCATTAATAACATCATTGTAATCGATTTCCCTGGTAATATTATTTTGAAAGTATAGCAACATCAAACTGTGTTAAACTTTTCATTTTCCGTAGTAGATCTCATTTCAGTCTTTACTCTCTTTAAAGGCAGAAATCCTTCTCTTATGACTCGCTAGGCAGTGGTATGTTTGCTGTGCTTTTAATTCTCCCCCCCCCCTTTCACTCTTCAATTTTTTGCCCCTTAGGCACATGCCTAGTGCGCCTAAGCGGAAAGACGACAATAGTATTTGCTGTTAAATATGCGCTAATTGTTAAAATTAATTCAGAATTTCCTTGTTGGCAATTTTATGATGTAATCAAAACAAAAGAACCATTTCTATAGAAGTCGTGTCTGAGAAAAGGGGAAAATATAACAGAATAAATAAAGCTTAAAGTTGCAGCAAACAGTCAGAACTTTTAAGTAACTTAAAAAATGTGACTTGGGGTTGACCCCCTCCTCCCTCCCAAATATGACAAGCCAACCAATATACCTCCTTCCCCTATAAAGAAACTCTGCATACGTTTCTAATTTTGTTTGCATACCCAGAAAGTGTTTTAATAAGGAGGAATCTAATGATCCAGTTTGCACATAGAAAGTGTTTAATAAGCACAAAGACAATCAATAGAAATGGTGTCACGCGTGGGTAAGGAATTATTCTAAAGTGGTGTAAACTTCAGGTGCATTTAAAAGATAGCTTCTCAGATTGAAACTCAAAAGATAAAGAAAAAGATAGCGAGTCAATATCGTTGACGCAAAACCGTAGTGAAAGGGGCACGATTACAAAATAATGCTCAAGACCATAGTTATTTATTATTGGGTTGTGTAGCAGGAGTTTCAATCCCACTGTATCATATATCAGGGGTGCCTTGCCATGAACTCAAATTCATTAAAGTCTTAGTAGTTACTATGTGCTAGCTACATATCGTTGGCTCATAACTAAAACAAGAATGGTCTTTTAAAAGGCTCCGGTGGCCTAGAGGTAGTGGGCCAACTGCGTAAGCTCACAGTTGCGGATTTGACTTCGGCTGGAGCCGATAGATTTTCTGGGTGCGAAAATCGTAAGCATGCATGTCATATGGTTATGTTGCATGTGTGTAAAAGATCCCTTGAGTATTGATTTGGCTCTGGTACTCTCGGCAAAATTAAAACACGGCAATATTTAGCTTCCGACGAGAGCTTGTATTAAAAAATTAATTCGTGTCCAAATTTGATAATGAAGCCGCCACCAGATGGTGCCACCACGAAATGACTCTCAAGTTTGGGAACTTGATGTATCTGTAAAGGCTAAGTTGCTAAAATGCAGCCTCGTTGGTGAAAATAATTAAAATTGAATAATGTTTTAAAAGATACAACAAATTAAAATGGAGAACTTTTGATAGAACAAAACATTAGACTATGACAAAATCCTTGGAAAATAAAAACTAAATATTAAATGTGTAAGTTGAATTAAGATCTGAAAAAAGAAAATAAATTCTTGAAGTGAATATTTTGGTTTGAAAGGCTAAGGTGAATAAAGAGGAATAAAGAGAAATAAGAATCAAGGTAAGTCGTTTTACATTTATCGAACAGCAATTATGTTTACTTTCGCCACTACTTCGTATTTGTTGTTAAGGATTTCATTTTTATGTACCTCTAGTGCAATATATATATTGAAATTTAAGTAGATTAAGGAATGATAAAGAGCTATTTCTCTTTCTAAAAATTGTGATTTGCATCACTTGAAAAATTGCTTCAGATACTTAACCTAAAAATGTCCACAAGCTTTGGTCTGCCCAACCTTATTCAAAATATGGCCAGACAATTAAATTATTCAAATCTGGATTACGTTCCAACGATGGTTGTAATACACTCATGTCCATAAATTAAGGATAATGAAGTTCAGGCAAAGAAAGAGACAGAAGCAAAACAAATTTCACTTATTTGTAAAGTCTATTTATTAAACAAAAGGTAAAGAGCAAAAAAGATGCTATATGTTTGACATAATTAATAAAAATTGCGATTTTTTTCTCCCTGGAGCAAATTTCAAGGAAGAAACTATTTACAAAAAACAGTATAACATGGTTAGTGGGATGGTTAATACGGAGTATGTCTCCCGGACGATGCAATATAGGCCTTACAATGCCTACGCATGCTGAGTATGAAATTATCAATCTGATCTTAGGGAATATTACACCACTCATCAAGCAATGCCCTCCGAAGTTCCGGTAGACAGGTGGGAGGGGGTTGACGGGCTGCAATTCATCGGCCAAGCATATCCCACACATGCTCTATTGGATTCAAGTCCGGTGAGTATGCCGGCCAATCCACACGGGTGATATCCTCCGATTGAAGGCATTCGTCTACAATGTTTGCACGATGAGGACGGGCGTTGTCATCCATAAACAGAAATTCAGCACTCATGGTGCCCCGAAACAAACGTACATGTTGTTCCAGAATGACATCCCGATAGATGTGGCCTGTCATCGTTACACTCTGAACATGCAGGTCAGTTCTGGAACCAAGAATAATTCCTCCCCAAACGAGTCATCCTGCACCACCGTAACGGTGTCGTTTAATGGTGTTCTCTTAGTGGTAACGGGTACCTGGCGCTCTCCATATGAAAGTCTGGCGAGAATCAGACTGCAAACTAAACCTGGGCTCGTCGGAAAACATCACACAAGACCACTGTTGCGGTGTCCACAATGCATGCTCTCTACTCCAGGTTAATCGCAGGCGACAGTGAGTTGCGGTAAGGGGAACACATCTGACAGGCCTACGAGCATATAGACCAATGTGCCCTAAGCGTCTGTACACGGTCTGCCTTGAAACTGTCGTACCGGTAGCCGAAGAGAGCTGACGAGATAGGTCTGATGCTGTGCTCCGTCTGTTTCTTTTGGCAGTAACTGCCAAATACCGGCCCTCATTCGGCGTTGTAACTCGGAGGCGACCTGTGCTGTAACATCTACTCACATTACCATCATCTTGGAATCGTTGCCAAAGCCTGGAGATGACACTCTGGGTGATTCCAAGTTCCTCGGATACTTCCAGCTGGGTACGTCCACATTCCAGTCGTCCGATAATTCTACCACGTAAAAAATCATCCAAATGCTTCCTTTGTGCCATAACTATGCGGTTATTGCACTGAAAGGCTTTTAAAGCGCTTGTGAACAATTTTACTTCTTTGCCACCATTCCTTATATACCCCTCTCTTACACTCTCGTCATTGTGACGTACTATCCGCGCCATCTGGCGGTTTCCTGTAATTTGCATATTCTTCTTCAAGATGTGTGTGATAATTCTACAGGTGAAATTTTTATTTTAGAGTTCAATTTCTGTGTGATTCTGAATTATCCTTAATTTATGGACATGAGAGTAAATGCAGTAATCTCAATACAATAAGGGTGTGGAATTTTCAAAACATGCAATATCCACAATATAATATAAAACTGTAACATTTTCATTTGTGGTAATGTAACCCACATATTTATATATAAAAAAAGGAGAAAAGACATTTACATCAAGAATTAGATCCTCTTTTCATCCTTCTTATCCTCTTGACCATCGGATGACCATCAATTTTTATGTTTGGTCAATTATATGAAGGGTAAATAGTTTAATATGAAAAGTTGAAAAAAAGAGGCTACATTTTGATGACATAATTTTAAGACAGTTATCTAAGTTATTTCCTCATCAAAAATTGACAAGAATTCATCTTATACTTGATTACACTTAGCTTGGAACAAGTAATTTCCGTTGTAGAACCTTTATAATAGGTTTCGGTTTAAAGAGGTTTGAAAGAGTTGCTATCCTAGTGAGAGAAAAATATATAAACATCTTTCGGGACGTTTTTTTTTTTTTTTTTTTTTTCATTCTAAGTGAAAATATTGACGCTCATTTGCCTAGAATTTTTTTTCCCCACGGGTTTAAAAAAAAACTGTGTTCTATTCTGAAAACAATTCCTTCATACTTTTCATTATGTAGAGTGAAATTCCTTTCGTCTTTAGTGATTTTTTTCCTCAATAAAATGGTTTGAAAATCATTTACAGATTGCTTACGTTTTACTACTTTTGTATGAATTTTTATAACGAATTAATGTTAATTTATATAAAAACTGTTCACGTTAAATCTGTCGTGGTTCAAAATTCTCACGTGATAATCCAAAATTACGAGTCTCGTCGTCAATATCTCTCTTTGTGCTTTATAGTGCGACGTAAATATGAACACTCACTCAAAATAATCCAAAATTTCACTGAACACGTTAATAAATTACCGTAAAATCAGGCGTATAACGCGCACCTGTAAATTTCGATCTTTTTTGTGTGCGTTAAAAGTGTGCGTTATACTTTATCTGTTTCTAATTTTTAAATTGGAACACACAAACACAGATAAAGTATAAATACAGAAAGAGAGTGTCAATTTCTAATATTAAACCTTCCTTTGAAAAACCTTGCTCTGCAAGAAAGGATCTGGGAGTCACCAGTAATTATTAAATTTGTTCTTAATTTAGTATGTGTTCAACTCCAACTCTAAACCATTTACACAAATACATTATCACAAATACTGATAAATTTATTTGTTTATTATATCAGTGTAAATGTGCATTTTATTTTTTATTGCATCAGAATGTTTATTTTGTTTTGCTGCTTTCAAGCAAATTATTATTTTTTTAAATTATCTTTTATTTCCGAATGCTCGCGCCCCTCACATAGGGTTATCACACACACCCTTGTGAGGCACGCCTTACAGTTTGAGAATCACTGATTTAGAGTAAAAACAAAATAGCGCAATACCTCAATTATAATCTCAAAATTATCAAAATATAAAAAGTTATCTATACAGTTATATTTCACAAACAAGCAATATTCCAACAGCAATTTTTTCAATAACTTCTATATTTATATGCGTGCATATTTATTTTTAGTATTACAGATCATTCTAAGAATTACGTAAGAAACTTTAATCCCTTTCATATAGACTCATAAAAATTCTGATTTCACATTCTTTTTTAGGCAAATAGTAGATATTTTTATTGATTGTATTAATAATAAAATTTAACTATATTTTTAAATCAAACAACATTTGTAATGGTCTTGCCTGTGAGCCTAAGGGTGTGGGAGGATTGGAAGGAAGACTAGCCATATTTCAAGAAACAATCTAATTTATTCGCAATATTAACCACAATTCAAATGCAATCGATCAACACTAAGATATGCGCCCAATTAATAACTATGCAGACAATTAACGAGGTACGCGAGATATCAGAAGATTTGAATTCTAAATACATTTACTCAAGGCAATAGCTCTGACTTCTAAGCTATTTAATCTAGGTTCAATCTCCACTGACAATTCGTCACCTTAAGTAATTCAATTATAAAATGTTAAATATCCGCGATTCACATTCAGTCTGATTAATCTCTGCTCCGATAGCAGTCTATCCTATCTCTCCCTCTAACCTTAAAGTCTAGACTATATATAGTAGTCACGTCTATACATAATCACGTCTTCTTCTGCGAAGAGGAGTTTTATAATAAAATAATTTTTAAAGACCAGAAATTCCCCAAGAGGATGATTAGTATGAGGAGCGCGGATAGAACCACCACACATTTTCCTCTTTTCTTCATTAAATATATTTATATAAATGTATTTGTATTTTATCAAATACTAATACAGAA
The DNA here is from genome assembly GCA_019973975.1 of Trichonephila clavata. Taxonomy (NCBI): domain Eukaryota; kingdom Metazoa; phylum Arthropoda; class Arachnida; order Araneae; family Nephilidae; genus Trichonephila; species Trichonephila clavata. The sequence goes on along the minus strand of BMAO01027164.1, from coordinate 29,888 downwards.
ATCCAGATTTATTCCTTTTAAATTTAATTGATACGTAATAAAGGAGTCAAATTGATGCATTTGAATATAATGAAAGATTTTTTTTTATTTTAAAGTATCTGACTAGATTGAAAAGATGTTTTTTAGATGTTAGGTCCATTAGAAAAAAAAAAGAAATAAAAGTATTGAAGAAGAAGAAAGAATAATATATAAATTGGAGAATTTTAAGTTGTTTTTCTAATACAGTCGCGGACCTCCATATAACGAACCTGTATTTTGCGAACTTTTCCCTGGAACCAAGAACATTTTACTATTTTCTTCGAATAATAACCTCCAAATAGCGAAGTGCATTTTCTATTTAACGAACTTTTTCTCTTGTAATTTGGTTTTTTTTCTCGCGATTTTTTTAAAAAATATTTTCTTTTTTTAACATTTGTAACACATTTTATGGTGATCAATGACCTTGAACTGGTTTTACTAGAGGGCTAACTCACCGAGAGTATAAAAATTGCTGTAATTTTTCGAACAAAATACTCAAACAAAATTCACAGATTTGATCAATAATTAAATTGAAGGATGCATGTGTTATTGTATGCTTAATATTACTGGTTATAAGAAAATGTATGTTTTAAACTACTTGTAGACTTAAAATTAGAAAATATCATTATAAAATATTCATAAGTTTTAGAATAAAATCATTTTTTAAAGTTAAAAATACGGTGTATTCCTGGACAATGTTTTTTCCCTCTTGTTTTCCTTGCAGAGTTCTTTTTAATGCATAAAATATATAAAGTAAATAGATATTAATGTATTAAAAAAAGTATGTGTGTGAATAATTACTTTTTTAATAATATATAATGTTTACGCATTTAATCATTTGTTTTGTGTGTTTTATAAAGTAATTAAAAGATGAATCTCTATGTAATACATTTTCCACATAGCAAACTTTTTTCGAGATTTAGTGACTTCGTTAAATAGAGGTCTAACTGTATTTACTTTGTATAACTTATAAGAATATTTTTTAATGTGTTTTTTGAAAGAATAAAATTTTTATGATAATTTGTGCACGAAAAATGGGATATCTCCAGAACAATCGAATGAAACTCACTGAAATTTGTAATACGTTATGAAACGTTAGAATGTAACAAACCACAGCTTTTAAGATAGTTACATTTAATTACCTTTACAGCCATTTTTAGCTTCGAACATAAAGTAATTTTGATGAAAAATCAGTGACGTCAATTTGAATGCTTATAAAATATTTATTTCGTAAAATATTTATTACCTTGCAGTTTGTGGCACCTCAGATGGATCAGGAAGTATATAATGAAGTTAAAATTGCATTATGTCCAATATACTTTAATTTATGCGGTTTTTATTAACATTGAAAATTTTGCTAAAATTTTATAAAAATAGCATTTTTTAAAAACAAGAGGGGGCGTACATGTTATTTATGTAATAATTATGACCCTTTAAACCTATTTATGTTCTTTAAGGGGACATAATGCGATTCAATTCACAAAAATCGGTCAAAAAATCAAAAATAATTTTTTTAGTCTAAATTATTCTTTATATACTTTTCTACAAACTCACAAAATTTCAAAACTCTCAACTTAAAAAAATGCAGAATTATGATAGCTTTTGCTTTCGTTTTTATTCACATCTCTATGGCAAATCAAAACTTTAAACTTACTTATTTCAGAAAGATAAAATAACTAGTTTGTTTTCATTTAAAATGCTAAGGCTTTTTTTCTATTGTGCCTAATGCTTTCATTTTTTTACCTATTGCTAATAATACATGTAACAAAAGTTGGTATGCATTTCTGAATCAAAGCAATACTTATTTTTTTAAAATAACTGAACTCAGAATTTATACATTTTTTAAGGAATTTTCAATAAGCATTCATAAAACGAAGTATTGTACAAATAACAATCATGTTATCGCAAAACCCATACCAACTTTTGTTACACATAGTTTGACGTACTTGTAAATCAAATTTCATGCATGTACGTAAATCTTCGTAGGATAAGTAGCATTTTAAAATCACTTCAAAAATTTTAAGTTTTTTCCTTAAAAAATTAAATGGCTAGCTTTTTATGAAATTTTGAGCACAAAATCTGCTTTACATAGCATACACACATAGGAGGCAACCAAAAAATTTTTGAAAATCCTTAAATTAAAATTTTTTGCTTAAATCGTACTATGTCCCCTTAAAACAATATTCTTCTGAAAATCTATTTTTGAATAATTGGCCTCCGAACCTAATCGTATGTCTTAATTAAAACTACTTTACTACAGTTTTATCTACATAAGTTTTACTAAACTGACGAATTTCATTGCCGCTTCATGAGATTCCGGTAAATATTTTTCATATTTCTTCTTGAAATTCAAGAATTTTGATTTTAATTAAGTTTTAAGCAATTTCGAGTTACACGAAGTACAGTATTACACTATCATTAAAGAGTTATAATTTTATTCACGTCTACACATGGCACACTATTTAAATTTTACTTCCATCCAACTGAAAAAGAAAAGTACAACACACACATACGACTGTGAAAGTTACAAAAAGTTTAACGTACTACTATGAAAAGTACTTCGATTTGAAAGATGCATATTTATTTCATTCAAAGGGGGCTATACCGCGCAACAGAAAAATAACTTTTTAACTTTAAAACTTTTTTCAAACAATCTCTTAAATACTTCTCATAAATACAAAAATACATATAAAACCTATTGTACTGTTACTAAAAAACTATGGAATTAAGTTCCTCCTTTATCTTTTGTTTTTGTTTTTCAAAACAATTACGTTATGAAAAATAGTTCTGTTTTATCAAATTTTGCAAATAACTGTAGTATATTTTCACTATTTAAGCCCTATACACATATAGCTGAAGGATTTATCAAAGAATTTCCCCTAAACCGTTTAAACTCAAGCTTCCAAGCGTATAATAATTTTTATTCTCCGCAATAACAGAAATCCACCGAAGCGCTAATGCATGCATAAATTGACCGTAGCGGGTCAAGATGTCTGTTGCTCTATTGGATAACAAAACAAGAATAGTTCTTTGAACTCTCAATCTCTCACCGTCCAAATAAAAATTAATATTACTATTTTACATTGCATATGGCATTGTATAGTTACGAAGTAAAGGATAGAAAATAAACTTACCTTTTTCTTAACTTCGAAACCTAACAGCGTTCTTCAAAGAATCTTTCCAGAATAACAGTAGAAAGACTTCAAGGCATACGTAAAAAGAATGGGCCCCCAGGCATTGGGCAGTTTGGCATTGAGAGAGACAAGAGGGCGACTTGTTTCTCTGGAAGAAGAGAACAGGTAAACACATGCATGGTTGCTCTTACAGGTGGAATCGTGAATTTGGCGGTAATACGTCACTTTTTGGCTTTGTTCGGCTCGCCGGGATGTTGGCGACGTTAGAGATTTAGATGAATTCTCAAAATAGGACGAGGCTTTTTTGATGATGAAAGAAATGGTTGTAGAGCTTTGTACAAAGGTTATTGAGGGTGAAGGTTCGCTTTTTAATGGCAACAAATTACATAAAATTGATATTTTTTTAACTCGTTGCTAAAAAATATTTCGGAATTAACAAACTGCTTACCTTACAGGGAAAGTGCTCATTTTTTCGTTGACTTATTTTTACAAGTAATTTGATTCAAATGTAATACATTAACACCTACTACGGTACCACGGTCAAAAATTAGTTCTGATAATAGATTTCTTTTGATTAAATAAAAGGGACACATGTTATTTAGTTTGTGTCCGATATAAATTAAAACTTGTAAAAAATTTAATGAACTAAAGTTTTGTAAAGGATGTTTAAAATGCTGTAATATTTACTTTAATGTGTAAAACGTGTTTTTTCCCCACGCGTATCTTAATCCATACTGCAATGCTTCTCAGACTTTCATGGCGACCCAATTTTCTCAGTCATAATTTTCATCGCCCCCTCTCTTACAATAACAATGCATTGAATGCAAGAATAATGTACTTTGAGGCAAAAGCTACAATGTGACTTGAATTATAAACCGTACGAGTTATCAAGATAAGTATTAAATTTTATATATGACACAAGCGTATAAGAGTCGCTAGTTATTACAAAACTTGTTTTTAATTCAGTATTGACTTTGTGCAATACTGATACGTTTATAAGTATCTTATATCAGTGTGAATGTGTATTTTATTTGTTGTGTCAGAATGTATTTTGTTTTGCTTCCTTTCAGTAAAATGATAATTATTTTAAATATTTTTTTCGACTTTTCGCTATGCTCGCGCCCTCCTGGGGCATCCCACAGTTTGTGAAACGCTGCTATACTGTATCTTATTTTGTAATCCTTATAACTATTTTAACAGCGTTTTACATAAAATTAATTTTCTGTTCTTCTACATCAACGATTCTTTAACTTTATTATCAGTCTGACATCGCGAACCCCCAAGAAATTTTGAACATCCCTTTTTGACTCCTAACACATGACTGAGTGATTTAAATGCAATCGTTATGGTGTTGGTGCGCTATGAATTCAGTTCTTAATCTTTGCACATGTGTTTCTACTATGTATTTTTTTTTTAAATATTACGTTGTAGTAATGACTATGTAGTTGCGAACAATAAAAAGGTGAGTTAATATTTTTGTTCGAAACACGTGTTCTATTGGAGCTTTTTCATTGGGGGCAATTTAGTGATCTAGTAAAGGATGGTGCGTCTTTCGATTCTTCCACGAGGCTTTTCTGAGTCTGTAAAAAGAGGGAAATCTTAACATTAAGTGAGAGACCTTCGCGGACTCCTAAGAAAGGTGTTGGGGCGCGGGGGTCCACGGATCATAGTTTAAAAAACGCTGCTCTACAAGAGAGATTGAAGGATAAATAAATTTTTAATGAGTTAAATTTAAGTGAATTGCAAATTAAAGAAAAAAAAAGCTTTTAGCATATTTCTGCTAAAAAAAAATCCTATTTGCCAAATTTTAAGTCTGTAGGTCTAGCTGAAAAAAGGGATTTTTTTTTATTTATAACGCCCCCTTAGCCTCCTTTTGGGTCGATTTCTGAAAATCCGCTTCTAAGCTGATCTCTTCTCAGAAAAAGTAACATGTTTTCCAAATTTCAAAATTGTATGTTTAGTTGTTTATAAAAGGGAATATTTTTAATATAAAATACCCTCTTAAAACCACTTGAGGGTAAAATTTTCACAAAAAAACCCCTACTTAGCAGACCTCTACTCCGTGAAAGGAACATGCTTGCTAAATTTCAAATCTGTACGTCTAATAGCTCAAAAATAGAATATTTATTATCTATAACGCATCGTTAACAACCCTCACCCCCACCCCCTTGAGGTCTATTTTTGAAAAACCTCTTTTGTGACTAATCCCTCTTTCTATGAAAGGAACATGTATGCCAAAAATTTCAGTATAGGTCTATTAGTTCAAAAATGGAATTATCTTTTATCTTTAATGATCTTTAACCCCTCTCAACCCCCCTTGTGGTTTGATTTTTGCAAAACTCTTTCTTAGCGGATCTCTACTCCATGCAAGGAACATGCCTGTCAAATTTCAAATTTGTAGGTCAAATAGTTCCGGAGATATCTAGTCATTACTACTAAATACTAGGAGATGCTAGATTGTGTTTTGTGTGTGTGATCAATGCAATATAAATCGTACTCAAAATGTGCCTTAAATGAATTATTTTAATTTTCGCCAAAATTTATTGCAGCACTTTCGGAGATGAATATCGTAATTTTAGACCAGGGTGAAGTGTTGAGAATGTCACCTGAACTGGCACATCACGTCAACGGGAGGACTTTGAGCCTCGACAAATTTATCATATGTCAGCTCCTCTACTCGGTGGGTCTTCAGCGACACTGAGTTTCGAACTCACTACTCCGCAACGCTGGCCCCCGGCTCGCGATCACGACCACTCTACTACCATGGCCATAATGGGCTAAATTCATGTGACGTCATAGTCACATGGTAATGAGAACCACGTGTTTCCAGCCAATCAGCTAAAAAACTCATGTGACGTCACGATAAAAGCAATCATATGTTTTTGAGCTATCAGTTCATGCGCTTCATTGTTGCCAACTTTTGCTCTTTGCCAAAACTTTCTCTTAAACAGAACATATTTGACAACAATAATAACGCATATAAATATACAAAATGCATTTTATTTAAAAGTATATGCATTAAATGAAATATTTTTTAATTAAAAATCCTTTTGGAAAAAAAAATTTTTCCCGTATGATTTGAACAATTTTACCTAAGTACGAAATTTCAAATTTTATCTAAGCTTTATAAATAGAACAAAAAGTACAATTACAGTTTATTGTCTGTTTTGAATTCAATGGAGAACACGTGTTTGTCTTTATCATGTGACCGTTATGAATTGTGCCCATTGGTTCTGAATAACGTGATCAGAGATGCTGAAGTCAACATCTAAGTAGAAATTTTACTTCGTAAAGTCTTTAGAATATTTTTGACCGCGCACATGCATATAAATCATAACTTTCATATTATAGCACGCTACTGAATAACAATCATTTTCTTTGTGTATCAACTTCCAGTTGTTTGTTTCTAAAACAATGAAACCGTTTATAACAATGTACTTATTTTATTTTGTTGCCATTAAACTACAGGTAGAATAGCTACATAGCATATAATAATTATTAAACGATATACACAGAAAATATACGGAATTCTTTTATTTTTCTCTTTCTCTGTAATAGAAAATATATATAATTTCTTTACATATATTTTTCATCTCCTATGATTTCGCAATAATTACAGAAAAAAGACGGAGGTGGCTACCATAAAGACACTACATTTGTTCCTCTTTGTGGTAAGTTAGATTATATTTGTTGCGTCAAACCTAGTTGACCATGATTTTTGTGTGGTTTTTAAAAAACCTTTTCTTGTAAAACAGCCTGAAAAAATTTTGTTTACAATTGAAGGTAACCATTATTATTGTTAATATTGAAATTTATCTCTGTAGTTTGAAACATATAAGGTTATATAAAATTACAAACCTTCATTATCGGAAGTCTATGCAAATAAACGTGAATTTTATTTTTATTTAGAAATAAAGATAGGTAGAATATAATATACTGTGAAATTAATCACAGGTGTGTGACACAGAATTTTCTTTTCTTTTTTCTTCATACAAAGAATAGTGATGAAAGCATGACTTAAATGAAAAAATACTTGATAGTGAGGGATATTTTTTCACAGAGAATTTTTCAATATGAATTAATTCTGCCGTTTAAGCTTCTTTAATATGTATATAAATCCTTTTTAATCCTACCTTTCAGTGTGTGTGTGTGTGTGTGTGTGTGTGTGTGTGGTGTGTGTGTGTGTGTGTGTGTGTGTGTGTGTGTGTGTGTGTGTGTGTGTTTTTAACGAAGATTTCTGAAATGATTCTACTTTTTATACAATAGAAGGTATTACAATAAATTATTTAAAAAATGAAAGTAATGTCAAAAATATAAGAATCTGGATTTTATTATTTTCCTTGAATAAATTTATATGATATTCTGACTTGTAAATTGTGAATTGTGAATAAGTACAGAATTTTATTGAAAAGGAAATCTCTTCCTCAAACAACGAATCTAATTCATTTTTTATATTAAGATAATTGTTAAAAATGAAATCCAACTCATTTTATAAGAAGTGGCAGCAATACATCGTGACATCACATAATAAAATTAAGATGCCGGTCAGATCTTGAAATAAGTTATAAAATATCAACATCACAAATGTTGATCGTATATCTTATCTTCCTTGACTATCAGCAAACAATTTTCTCCAGTTTTTTCTGCTAATCCACGAGACGTCATATGTAATCGAGCTTTTCATATATTGTAAAAATTTGAACGTTTATCATTTTTTACTCTGCTAATTTCTTATTTTCTTGGATTAACAGACCATATTTTCAAAAGGAAGTATTTGCGTTAAAGTACTGGATGAATTGTATGGGAAGCACACTTGTACTTGAGTTTTCTGTTTCTATTATGAAAATAAATTAATCATATATATTTTAACTCATAATATGTCTCTAAGTGTATTCTAGAGAAATAACAAAAGAGGGATTTTTAAAAAAGCGAAAATATCTCGTTTTCTTTTTACAATATTGCCTAATACAGGACTGCTCGGTAATTTAGCATAAATAAATTTTAATTTTTTAAATAATTCTTTTTTAAATTGTTATCAAAGAGAATTATTACTCTTACTTAAATTAAAATATTATCCTTGGTGATATTTTTTTTTGCATAAATTAAGCTAACCATATTAAATTCAAATTTTTCTACATTTCAAATAAAAAATATTCAAAATTAGTAGGGTTAAAACAGTAAAAGTGAATTAAATCTTTTGAGTGTGGATTTTCTCCAGTCTTATATAAACTGCATCTGTATTGTTACAACGCTAATGCTTATGTGATTTCGTATTTTCGCGTCTCTTTTCATTGCGCTGGCAAAACGAGTTTGAGAAGATTCTTAAAATAAAGGAACTACTAAAGAGAGGTCGCATTTGTCTACTCGTGCGTACTATGTGCTCATGGATAACAATTATGGAATCAATTTTATTACTTTCCTCTAAGCCGTGACATCCAATTCGAATTACTTCGGTTGAGCAGCGATGGAAATAAGTTTTTCACGCTGTTTTTCCTCAATTATTTTCTATTACTAACTCGAAACGGGTTTTTAGAGCGGTCATCAAAAAATTATATACATCTGTCAAATAAATTCTTAAGAATGCATTGTCACTTCGTCTGTATTCAAATCATTCAAGAAAGATTACACTGAAGTATGAAACATTGTACAAAATGTAATTTCTACATGATAGACAATAATTTGAAAGCGTTACGTTTTGTAACAAGTGTGATGCCTGAGTTTGTAACTATTTCAATTAATGTGAATTTACACACACACACACACACATCACACATTCTAGTTTCTTATATTTATTCTTTAAAGCTTGATTACATGAATATACTATTTGACTTAATGCCAATCTCATATCATTTCCCGCTTTAAGGGATTAAATCACGTATTACAACATATTTATTTCAAATTCCTAAAAAAAGAATATTTTAATAATTTACAAGTGTGCTGACTGGAACGTCAGCGACTCAACGACTGACTCAACGACTGACTGGAACCAAACTTTTCCCTAAAGGAACCTACGCAATTTCTAAAAACAACTCTTATTTCTCTTCGTTTTGTCATGAGATTATAACATCCCTATTATTCTCCCCAGTATAATTCCCTAGCTGAGAGAATGTCGGGATTCTGCTGTTTCCTTTCCGAATTTTACTTATGAAGAATAGACACAAAATGGCCACTCTTCTGAAGTTTAAATTACGTAACTTGATTCGTTTTTCTACACGGCTGTTCTCTTGTCACGATTATTTCCTGAATGTATCAAACACGCTCACAAACATGTGTGTGTGTGTGGTGCTGGCCGCTGTTGACAACTTTCCTGCGCATGCCTGAGAGAGTTTTCAGTGTTTTGAAAGCCTGCCTTCTTTTAGATGCCCCAGGCAGACGACGCCATGATTCAAAAAATGACGAGAATAAAGATGACAACACCTCGTTTTTGTTTTGTTAGACGATAGAAGAGCAAGATGGCTCTCAAGAAGAAAAAAAAATACTTTATTATCTTCATATCATCAAGGAATATAGATATATTGCAAATAGTAAAGAGTGCAATTAAATTCAAAGTTAACTGAAGACGAATTATTCTTCATTACGAAGGTTCTCACTGACATCATACTGAACTTCAGAAGAGGAAATTTATATATATACATGTTTATATATGTATGCATGTATATGTTATTTCTTGTGGAAAATCTCCATGACAAGGCCAAACATTTTTATAATAAGATATTTTACAAGCTACGAATTATCTTTACCAAGTATCTATAAACAAGTAATAAAAGTAAGACTGTAAGAAAAGACAAAAAAAAAGTCTCGTATGAAATTCAACTATCAGAACATTTTAATACATAGCTTACAAACGAAAATCACAATCATACTAAAATATTTCATAGAATTATATGAAATTTTTATAATAAATTGAGTAAATAGATGGAACATTTTATCATATTTCTGATAGATTGAAATCACATTTTAAATTAAATTTCTCGTTTAAGGATTTAAATAAAAATTAGAGTTCAAATTGTTTCAATATATGTTTTGCCAGAACAGAAATAACAGGAAAAAATAAGTTTCAAGAATTAGAAACATAAGAGATTAATGGTCTGCGATACCCCAGTGTTTTTGATCGCAAGCCATGGGTTTTCAAGTCCTAATTCCACCAAAACTTATGTAGAAAAATGGGAGTTACATGTTAAATGAAACCACAAGCCTCAAGGCTCTCATATTATTTAAATTTAGAAGAATGAAGTTGGAGTTCAGATATCCTCCTTGTCACTTGACCATGGTTCTAAAACTACGATTCTTGGCACCAACGACCATCGCTGTTTCTTTGAAGTCTACGTCCAATAAATAATGAATCTATAAATCCAGAATTTCCTATGGAAATTTTTTCAGCTAACTAAAGAAAGTTCCAGAAAATACGAATATCTTCTAATCGTAAATTCCTGGACTTTTATGTTGTGTTATTGCAGTTAAATATTGCATTAATAATATTTTATCAAGCTCCTGAGTTCAAATTATACAAGGAACGTTCCGAAAGTAAATTACGTTACTTTTTTTCACGCAGAAGCTTTATTGCAAAAAAAAAACATACACCTATACACCTTGCTCTATTTTTCGACATAGTCGCAACCGACAATGAGACATTTGTCGTAGAGTGCACAATCAGTTTGAAAAAACCACTCTGGCAAAACTCGGTACCCCGCAATGTAAGGTACCCCCCACAGCCTTCTCCTCCTTAGCATTGTTCTGGAAGAATTTTTTCATCCCTGATGAAATGGGATAGTTCCTTGTCATTACGGCGCCTTGGTTTCTGGAGTAACGGGGTCAGAGACGTCTTAAGGCATGGGCGAACTGGACCCGTGCCCAGGCCTAGGCTCAGTGGGGGCTTCGTTTCGTTCTCGACTGAGCCTTAATAAGATCATGATTTCAATAATTTTAACGCCAAATGCTATTTCCGGTTGTATTCTCCGAAAAACTAGGAATTTAAAGCTATATGTCAACTGGCAACAGTGGCAAGACTGTATTATTATGGGATGACCATCGTCCATGTACAGGCCTAAGTCTACCACAATACACCATCATTATCTATTAAGTCAAAGAGCAGCAGTCGGTCGAGCCGATTTGTACGATTGTAAGTTATGCACATTTGTTTGTTTCGGGTTATTGTTTGTACAAATATTTTATAACGTATCATATACCTTATCTTCTTTTAAGGGTCATAGGTGGGGCCTACATTTGCGCAGGAGTCGGTGCTTACTTTTACGTAGGGGTCCAGGGCCTCAACAAGTCTTAAGATGTCCCTGAACGTGGTGTATCCGTATCACATTGTCTGTGAAGATTCTGAACCCCAACTCATTTTCCTCTTGCGCATACTGCATTGAATGATCGAGGCTGATTCCTATTCTAGCTCACTTGTGATCCAGGTCAAGTTTCTTGGCACCCATCTCGTAGACACTTTTTGGTAGCCCAGCACATCAGGAAGCATGTGATAGACCTGAGCTCAACCAATTCACAGTGTGGACACCACAATGCCATTTGGATGTGAAGGGACGACCCCATAGATCATCATCCTCACACTGAGCCTTCATTAATGAACATGCAACATTAGCGACCAACCATTTGACGAGATATTATCCCTTCACCATACACGATTTGTAGTCGTTTCATGTATGACACACACACTAGTCCCACATGCTCATTGATACCGGATAACAGCACGCACTTCCATTGGGGACTACGTTGTCAGCACACGTCTGTCTGCCGTCATGATTTGCTCTCTTCAGGCAAGCCGGTCTATTTCTACTTTCTCTTCGACTCTCTGCTCATGCATCATTTCTCCTACACTGACGCTCCTTCTGTTATTTTGCTAGCAACGGATGTGATTTTTTTATGGTGACTGTTTCGCTTCTGGTGTGCTATCTTCTCTTTAAAAAACAAACAAAAAAGACGAAACTTACTTTTGGAATGTCCCTCTTAGGCCCCCGAAATGCAATTTTTCCCCTTCTGGACTCCCACAAAGCTTTTATGTCTCCCCTCCCCCCCCCGAATAACTTTTACTTCATCCAACTTGACATTCTTATTTATGTTTCTTCATTAAAATAATTTCACCATCCAATTATCGTTGGTATCACAAATTTTATACTAATATCCTTATTTTTTTTCCTGGTATTGCCATTTTTCTTTTAGATGTGGATGGTCACTGCTTTTTCTATCCTCATTCTGACAACGCGCACTCTGAATAATCCAGTAGACAACCAGCGGGTACCTTCCGATATCATGGATGAGTTCTATCAGAAACTGATATCCACTTTCGACAAATTTTTAGATCCGAAAACAACTAATAAGGACGTTCCTTCACAGAAAAGAAGTCCCAAAGATGATGCCAGTAACAACACCAGTGAAAAAACACCAATGACAGAAAATACGGGTTCAGAGAAATTGAAACGAGACGAAACTGTTGCTGAAAGTCATTTGGATGAGATGGAAATGAATTCTGAGTAAGGAAAAAAAAACAGGTTTTTATTGCAAACGTTAACTATGTCATTTATTAGATGGTTCCAAAATTTCATAAAAGCATAAAAACTATTTTTATTTACAAGAATTAACTACTGAATTTACAATAAAATTTCAACAATATGGCCCCGTCACGAATAATAAGTTTCCTTCTTCTGTAAGCTTTTATTTCGAATTTTCTTTTCAAAATCTCCCTGAAAATACATCCCTTTCTATATTTTTTGCTTTGTATTTGCAATGTAATGATTACTTACTTTATATAATCCATTTATACTTTTATGGAATACTTTTTCTTCTAAAGCATATCAAATTAATTCTTTAAGGTTCATTCAATAATAGTTCTAATGTAATGAAAGAAAAACTTGAAATTTTCCTTAAGTATTGAGGATATATATATATATATATATATATATATACATTAAGCCCCACTCCTATTTATGAGGTTTTCCAATAACTTTAGGGACATGTATTGTCAAAATTTTACTATGTGTTTTTTTTTATGCAAAAAGTACCAAACTGATGAATAATATGTTTGATTACTTTTATGGCACCCTATATGTCAAACAGAGGCGTACACAGTCAGGGACGTCTTAAGGCATGAGCCAACCGGGACCAGGCCGGGCTTCATCCCCAATGGGGACCTCGTCTCGTTCTCGACTCAATCTTAATAAGATCATAATTCGAATAATTTCCCCGGTAAAATGTTATTTCCGGCTGTATTCTCTCGTGTACTGGAGCGATGCACGTTAAATCTGTCGAGAGCTGAAGCGTCCTCCCGTTGGTGTGGTGTGGTAGTTAGGTGAGAGGGTGCCAGCTCAGGTGTCGTTCGCGTCAGTTGACCATGGTTCAAAATTACGAGGTCCGTCGCCAAAAGCCCTCGTGTAGCTGAACAGTGCGACGTTTATTTTCACTCACCCGGCTGTATTCTCCGATAAACTGGGAATTTCGGACAATATGTCAACTGGCTACATGGGATAACCGTCGTTCGTGTGTAGGCCTCCAAAATTAGGCTTTTTTCGGTTTTGCAGGTTCATTTTATTTAGTCAATGAATTCACCTCAAATAATAACTCAATTGAAGTTAATAACAACAAAACAACTTTAATAATCTATGAATTACCAATTGTAAATTGGTTCAGGCCTGGTTATAGCGCCAGCCACTCGCTTTAAAAGGGTTCGTACATCTGGTAAACAAAAACACTTTTTTTTACAAAAACAAAGAGGGAAGGTTACTACAATTTTCTGGCGTGAATAATCATCACCAAGGGGTCAATGAACTGGGGTTTTAACAGGCCTTGACCTATCACCATACACCATCATTATTCAGGCAGTCAAAAGACGGCAGTCGGTCGAGTCGGTTTGGGTGATTGTATATCATGCACATTTATTTATTTCGGGTTATTGTTTGTACGTGTATTTGACAAAGTATGCTGTGTACTGTCTACTTTTAAGGGTCATGGGGAGAGGGGGCTACATTTGTGTAGAGGCTTAGGAACTACTTTTGCGTAGGGGCCCAGGTCCTCAAGAAGTCCCTGTACACAGACCACTTTTATGTGAGAAAGGTTTATACTTAAGAAAAATACGTAAACCAGAGAGAGAAAGCTCCGAGGGGTAATCTTTTTACTAAAAGTTAAAAATCTCTTGTAATATGGGAAAGATTTCAACCCTCAACACTGACGTTGCTAGTACTGAGTGGGTCCTATTTCAAAATTCCTCAGGGGGGGGGGGCCTTTTTTTTGGAAAATAAATATAAAAAGTATCACATTAACTTATTTAAAATTATTAAAATGTTACACAAGTTGGAGGGCCTATAACTTGAGGGCCTTATATCTCATTGATATAATGGTAACTACGCCCTCTGACCCCAGTGCCAGTGGTAACTGACCCCCATACCCCATTCTTGTGTGTGTGTGTGTGTGTGTGTGTGTGTTGTGTGTGTGTGTGTGTGTGTGTGTGTGTGTGTGTGTGTGTGTGTGTGTGTGTGTGTGTGTGTGTGTGTGTGTGTGTGTGTGTGTATGCCACTGATATCAAATAAAAATGATTCCATGGGAGGTACTCGTACTATCATCAGTAACAAGTCTGTTTTTTACTAGATATTTCTTAGTAAATCTTCAACACCCCATTTGGGTTTTTCTCAATTAATTATAAAGCAATTATAGTTAATTTATAAATAGTTATTTTTTAACTCAGCTGTTTTTATTGCGTTAACGTATCTACACAATTCTTGAGATTAAATACAATCACATGATTTCAGAACGAATGAAAAATTTGGTGGTGATTTTAAAACAACCCGTTCAAAAATATGGTACTAATTTGGAATCGGTACACTAAGGATTTTTCTGCCATATAATTAAAAGATTTTTCCAAGTTGGGGAGATAATTTTATATTACGAAAATATTAGCTTGGCCACCAAAGATCTATACTCATGTCCAAAATTAATGTCACAAGCATAAAATTTGTGAAAACTGATGAACTATTCACTATGTTGCCAAGAAATTTGGCATAAAAACATATTACAGTGACAGAAAGAATATAGCAACATAACAATATGGAAAAGATTGTAACTGTGAATTAAGATACAAGTCATATCAAAAAGTGTGAAATCATGAATCAGAGATAAAACATTTTCCTCGGGAAACGTCTGTCTAATACGGAGTGTGACCACCGTGAATTACTATACAAGCCTCACAAAGGGCTACCATATGTTTTATGAGGGTGCCAAAATAAGTATTTGTTGCAACAAAGCTCATTTTCCTCAAAGCGGGATTTTTAATTCCTGGGAGGTCCTGGGAGGGGGTCTACGTTGAGAGAAATGGTTTTTCCTATAGATCATCCCAAACATATTCATTAAAATTGGGATCCGGAGACCTCGAGGGTCAATCCAAACGGCGAATATCCGCTCCTTCATGTAATTCACCAGCAATGCGAATTCTGTGTGACAGCACATTATCGCGCATAAAAATGTAGTGGGATCCCATAGCACCCAGAAAAACCTCACATAGGGATCTCATCCCTCTCCAGGATCTCATCCCTCTCCAGGATCTCACCCCTATAACGCTGAAGTTGACAGTAACCGCATTGAAAATTTACAGTGGTGTGCGATTGCCCAACATTATGCCACCCCGCACAAGGATACCTTTGCCCCAAAATCTGTTGATTTTTGTTATGTAGGAGGCGAAAAAAGTGAGCTCCATTTTCTCTTTCTTTTTGACGAGAACAACTTCGTCTGATACATTTAGACTCATTATTGAAAAGAACACGCCCTGTACTTGTGGCATCCACGACCGATGTTTTCAGCTCCACAATATCCGGTCTTTCCTGCAGGGTGCAGTCAAAGGGACACGCCAAACTGGACACCGGGTGTAAAGGCAAGATGGCTGTAAAATGTTTGTCTGTGTGGAAATTCTTTTTTCAGACACAGCAGTAAGGTCACGAGCAAGCAAAGGAGCTGTTGTCCGACTATGTCGACATGCGCTTAATGCCAAGTAGCAATCCTGTGTAGATGTCTGTGTTCTGTGGCGACCTTGGTAGTCCTTGCTAGGGACAGTACTACTTGATTGGAATGGATTTCTTAATCGAGAGGCCACTTGTAACCATCGGGCCACCTCCGCTTGAGACTGGTCTGCTTCAAGCCTGCAAACAGTTCTCCCTCTCAAGGAATCATTTAAACGATTATAAGAAGTCATTTGCACTGCATACAGACTAACATCTTTGTTTTAAAGCAATGTTCACAAAACTGGAGGCAAAATTCCCGTATGCTTGAATGGTCTCAATCCAGTAGTTCTACCCGTTCTTCAAAACATATAAAATACAAATTCTATCAGTTTTACTGCAGGCATTTTAAAATTATGGTGAAAAACATGTCTATGACCTTAATTTTGGACATATTTCAAAAACACCAAAAACGAGTAGCATACCAATATCAAATTAGTACAAAAAATATTCTTTGGTATTAAAATATTCTTTATATTAAAATAAGGCTGTACATTTTTTCATCGTTCAAATACCTTAAATATTTTTAAAAATTTTATGCCCAACAATTAAAAGACATCCAATAGAGCGGTGCGTAATCTCGTATAGTTGTAAGAAACACATGAATGAATTCCATTCTGTGTTATTTGTAGTAAATATCTCATGCATGTTAGTTTGAGATTTCTCGACACGCGTGTAATTCTGTTATAAAGGATGTTTACATTCGCGGAAGAAGTATTTTTACATCTTCCGATAATAGAAGTATACCAAAAGAAGAAATAAATGGAAAAGGAAAAATCTAGATAACAAGAAATGCATGACGTAGATATGCATTAACTGTTGGAAAAAATATCATTTTTCACTTTCGTTATTCTTTACAAATTTAAGTAAGAGATGAAATCCCAATGGATAAAATAGTGACATTGTGAAATTGCCTGAAAATAAATGAATTGTGAATATTTTTATAACACTTTGTTTTCCGTAATATAAGTCATTTTATAATTATTGTTGGTTTCTTCGAGTCATGTCACTCCTAGTTATTGATTAAATGAAAGGCTGTCATGATTGGCAGCTCTTTTTCTAAGTATTATTAATGTTTATTTACATATGTGTGATTTAATAATATATTTCAAATCAGCTTTACAGCTTCTCTTTCGTTTCGTCCGGATTGTTACATCTCTTTTTATTTTTGTTTACGTAACTTCTGTGCATTGTCAATCACTTCGAACAAAATTACCCCCCAAAAAATAGTAATGTACTTAAAATTTGCTCTTTATTTTTCGTCCTGAGGTTTGAAGTTTGTATAGAATTAGCTGCTTAAGTGAAAAAAATATTCTAGGATAATTTTATTTAAAAAAACTCAAGCTTATTTCTTGACTAACTAAAATATGTATAAATCAGTAAAAGTTATAAATTTGACGAGATTAAGTGTTGGTTTATTACCGCAGATAATTGTTCTCATAGTTTTTCGTTTGTTTCCTGTGCTATAATTGTTTAATCTTTTAAGCAATTAAGATTAAAGAAATCGTTAAGGATATTTTTTAGACTAAAAAATGTAGAAAACAACACAGCGTAATTTGATATACACACAAATTAGAATTTTTGTGTGAGGGGGTGGGGTATTCTTGAAATATTACATTTTTCTTTTTATTCTAGAAAACATTTTCAAATATTTTTTTAAAGATATTAAAATCCGTAAATTGATCATTAAAGTAAAAATGCTATATTTATTATTTTTTCTCCAATATATCTTTTTTCTTCGAACAAATAGCATGGTTCAGAATTAAGAAGGAAATTAGAGTTCTATGGATTAATGTTTTTTTTTAATGGGGCTGCAGATTAGTGTTTTACCATTGCAGACCTAGTACAATCTCCGAGAGCTGGTATCTCTTTTCCGTGTGGTACCATATAGGTGGAATACCAATCGCCGCAAGTAACTTTGACGTCCAGTTTCCCCCCCCCCAGAGGGAGGCACCTGAGATCTGACGATGCGAAACCAAACAAAGGAATTTAATTTTGCCGAAAGTGCCCATGCCAAACAGGCATTCTAGAGATCTTTAACATGCCGCATAATAATACGACATGGACGCTGTCTATTTTCTGTATCATGAACATCCACTGACTTGAGCCGGGATCTAACTCACAACCTTGGTCGTACAAGTCCAGTGACAAACTAACTACGCCACCCAGTCGGTGAGATTGATATTATTATGATCACAAATTCAAAAAGGATAAAGAAAAGAACATTAAAATCTTTAGCAAAAATAATATATATTATTTCAAAAATACCAATTCTGAATTGTATCGTATAATTGCTAAATTTAATAATTCTACAATAATTCAGCTTAGCGTTCAGAAAATGCGGAGCATTAGAACTGCTTTTTTTTCCGCGTTGCTTTATGTAAAATTTTTTGGATTTATGCCCTAGACCCCCATCTCTCAAAAAGTCTGCCTTAAAAACTAATCCCCATTATATATTATAAAAGTTATGGAAGATTTGTATGAACTTTTTACCAAGAAAGAAATAATTCTCCCGTGATAATCTATATCGTTGAGATGTACAGTTTTTTTTAACTCTTTAATCAGAGTTTCACATTCTTTTTTACTTATTGCTTACAATTTTTTAATTGCTTTTTTTTCTGTCCAAAATTTTTATTAACTTAATCACTATTCGTCATCTTCAAGCGTGGACTTAAATCAAAATGAAATACTGAAGTTAATGCTTCACTCCCTAGATTTTCACACCATACAATATTAAATACATAATGTGTATTTTAAACAGAGAGAGCACAGTGATTTTTAAAGATATTAAGGCATAAATAATTCTGACCCTCTGAATCCTCAAATATTTTTTCTCCGTCAAGCGATTATTACTTTCAATTTCTAGGGATTCTGTCAAAAGAAAAAAAAAGAATTATGTATAATTTAGATTTATAAAAACAAGATATCAATCATTGGCATGGCCAAGTAATTTTAGCGCGTTTTTCCCATGTTGTATTTTACAATAATGCAACGAATGAACTTTTTACTAACAGAAAGTAGTGTGTGTGTGTATTGTACTTAAAAAATTTTAAATGATTAAATTTAAATATGATTCGGCTGATCTAGGGCACAAATGTGACCAAATGCTGAAAACCCGAGGTCAATTGGTTGCTTACTGGCTGAGAAAAAGGTACGACAAAATATGGAACGAAGACGAAGACGAAATTTGCGTCCTAATAGCGCTTTTGTTCCACTACGTGAAAAACGCGCTAAAAATTACTCATCGTTATTCGATTTGAAACGCTTTTATGCACATAGTACGCTTTTAAAATGTATTGTTTATTGCACTTATTTTCAGGAAACAAGTTTTGAACCTTGTTTTAAAAGTGTATGTAGTCACGCGTGTGATCGACACTAGTCGGCTACTTTGTTGCCAATTTCACCGAACTTTTGTTAAACAAATTAAATATAAAACCTAAATTAAAAAAAGTAATGACTAAATATTATTAAACTTGCGTAGCAAAAACATTTGAAGATATGTTCGTTTTAAATGTAACTAAATTTATAAAACATTTGTAAGATCAGAATTAAATATTTTTTTATTCTTTAATTCCTTCCAATTTGTTAAGCCTTTTTTTTCACTTAGAAAATTAGAATGGAAGCATGGACTCATCGAAGAGTAACTAATCTACATACAAATCTCTCTTTTAGCGTATATATATATATTATAAATGTGTACGCAAAATGCACACATATTCTATTTATTCTTTGCTTTAAGATTATAACACTGAATATTATTTAAAAAATTATGCATGGTTCGACCAAAACTGCGCAACTAATTTCTACATTTGAACTATTCGACTTTCATAGTGAAACGCATCACTTTAATAGTAGATCAAATCTGAAATTGATAGTCTTAGTGAAGCTTCTAGTATATGACATTAATTTTGCACTTAAAGAAACTTAATTTTTTCTTTTCATGCATTTTCAGTACCGCTTAACTAAACTTCGTAAGCTCTATTTTTCAATTAAATTCTAGGAAATTTAAATTTTCTTTAAAAAATTCTTACAATTTGTGTTTTAATGCATTTTTATATTATTTTAATGTATTTAGACAAAGGTGTAAATCATGTATTGTAAGCTTACTGAATAGCAAAATTCAGAATTTTCTCTGAAGTTTACAATTCTTTATGTTTATAACTATGCCAGTTACTCTTTATTCAGGACAAAAAAATAGTGGTCTTGCAAGTTTTTAGCCTTTCTGTTTCTCTCCTCTTTTAACCGTAAACAGGATGTTCGAGAAAATGAGTTTTTTGAAGAATTGTTGTAGCGGAAATTTTATATTGCTGTCCAGAATTATATGTTACTAACATCTTGAGTGAATTAAATCAACATTTTTGAAGTTTTAAAAGAAATAATCGCATTAAAAAGAAACTCGGTGCCCCCCCCCTTTTTCTTTCTTTTCTTCTTTTATACTTAAGATAGCGTTCGATTGTTTTAAAATGTATCAAGAAAAGCGTGACATAATATCTTACATTTTTTTTTTTCATATTGATAACACAATGCTTAATAGATTGTGTGTGGATATTATTATGTATTGAGTTATATAATGTCTATTTGTAAAGAAAAGAGAAAAACATCAATCCGGTTTAAACAATTCATTGATTATTAATTAACGTCGCACTTAAGGCAACACGAGGGCTTTTGAGAACTAGGCTTCATAATTTTAGACAATGGTCAAGTGACAAGCCAATACAGTGGTGTAGTGGAGAATATTAGGCCCCCTGCAAAGTCGGGTTTGGGGGCCCCTAGAGAATCCTGTTTCCCCCTCCCCCACGATGCGGGGTGTCAGTATCAGAACTTGCATCCTACTCCCCAAATATCCATACAATGCTATAACAGGAGTACTTTCAGCCCTGACAGGTTTATAATGTATATCAATTTCTCAACACGGTTGACCTTTAGGGGTATTCGGACTCGAACCCGCGACGCATCATCTAACCATAGAGCCTAACCACTCGGTTCATTGTGATTTAACCAAAGCTTTTCTTGGAAACTATTTTGTAATGTTCATGGTTATTCACTTTATGATGTTTTTAACACAGTTCAAGGCAGTCAATTGGATTTCATTTGAATATAGAATTTAAAAAAATTATTTGATTCTTATTTTCAGGAATTGATAAGAAGTTTCTAATAAACATGGTGATAAAAAAAAAGCAAGTAGAAATCGCGTATATGGTTTACAGTCGAACCCCAATTTAACGATTGTTCCTCTTTCTCCGATTAAAATGATGACAAAAACCCACATTTAACGAATAATAAACCCCGAATTAACGAATAATTTCAGCAGCTGGAAATTTTTTTTATTAGTTACTATTCGAAAAATTTGGCTTTTTGCCAAATGATATATAGTAGAGCGTCGTTTATCCGAACGTTCATCAAATATCCGAACCAAAGTCCGGATATGTTTTCGAACAGTGTAATGCTCAACAAGTGTTTCGCGGGAGGCCAAAAGTTATGGGAAAACCCAAAGTGAGGGATATTTGGGGAATTTCAGTTGTGTGATTTGGTAAACATCTGTGGGGAATATTAGGTAAGTTTGTTTCCAAGTGAGAGAGTGTATACGAGCTCTTTACTAAGAGTTTTGTTGATGTAGAAACCTGGATGGCATGCGATGCTGTGGATTTCAAATGCCAAAGGATGACGAGATTGTGACTTCCGTGCAAGAAGAATCCGACCATATGGACCATGAAATGGATGAAGACAAAGACAACAACAACGACGAAAGTAGCAAGGGTCCATCAAATGTTGACGCGTTTTTCTGCATTAGATGCGTTAGAGACAGCTATGGAGTGGTACGAACAACAATCAGAGTGCTGTCCTAATTAATTACTGCTGCTCAAGAGAATCAGAGACCTTGCCGCGAAAAACCGAAAGTATACAATGGTACAGCGAAGAATAAGTGATTATTTTCCACAATCAAGGTAAAATTACGACATTTTGCACCTATTTTGCTTTTTCTTCAAGCACGTTTCCCGCATGTGATGATTTTCAATATTCGTACAGTGTCCGGTTTCACATATTACATGGATATCAATCGGTTTTCGGTAACCCATAGAATTTTTTTTTTTATCAGTAAATATCAAAGGGAAAGGGTGAAGACCAATATTAGACTTTTCAGATGCAGATGAGTCAAGAGTGTAGCCTATCGTGTGAGTCTTGAGAAGGGCAGAATCTTAAGATTTTAGTGATTATGATGACCGACTGCCTATCTGTGAATAAATGAGTGAGTGAATATTAACGTCCCACTGTTCAGCTACACGAGGGCTTTTGGGGACGGTCCGCGTAATTTTGCCTATCTGTGTAACTGAAGTTGAGAAAATTGTTGATTTATCGGAACCAGTGATTCTATTGCAGAAACTAGTAATGAAACTCCAATGAAAACTGTTATATTTCCTAAAACTTTTTGCATTGTTTGATAACTGTAAAATATATCTCTCTTATTCAGAAGGATGCAAATATTGCAGTACTTTCTTCTCTGCATAAAGACGAAAAACAAAGCTTTCAAATAAGGAATCAAAACGTTTTTTTTAAAAATATTTTTATCATTATTTTAAAATATCTCCAATATCCAATATAATAATAAATTCATTATCATTTTTAACTGTTGAATAAAAAAAGTGAGCAATTTCTAATTATGTATATTTTTTGTGCATTTGCTTGTCGAATTACCAAAAGATAACTGCAAAAAATTTAAATTTTGTTTAGACCCCGAATTAATGAACAAAATATTCGGTTCCGGCGAATTCGTTAAATCGGGGTCCAATTGTTTTTAATAAAACACATGGGGCCATGGTGGTTATGATCAAGAGCTCGTGGCCGGTGTGTCATGCGTTCTAGCCCAACACCGCTGAAGACCCGTTGTGTAAAGGGGGTCGGTGCACATTGACGTTAAATCTGTCGAGACTCATTGTCCTTCCGTTGGAGTGGTAGGTTAGGAGAAAGAGATGCCAAGTCGCGGGTGTTGTCCTCGTAATTTGACCGAGGTCCGTCGCCAATAGCCCTCATGTTGCTTTTTAGTTCAACGTGAACAAACTCTCACTCACTCAGCAAAACGCATAAATATGAGTACGTTTTGTACATTATAGATATGCATTCCCTCTGAATTTTTTTTTCACTTATAAAACAATTTCATGCTTTTTTTTCTATATAAAGTAGTACTTAATCATTAATTCTATTTCTCCGTTTAATTTTTTTTTTATTTTGCATTGCGTTTATGATAATTTAATGTGTTTCCAAGGCAATCATGAGACAGTTTTTGCATTTAGTTTTTTATCGTTTGATCTAAATGTAAAGCATATTTCATGCTAAAATGTTTCCAAACTATGAATTTTTAAATGTAAAGAATCCAAACCTCAGTTAAGGTAGATCTATTTGAAATAAACTTGATATGAAGATAAAGAAATTGAAACACATGAAATGTGTATGTATACCACGGAAATGGGCCAATATTACTGACAATTTTATTTATTAAATTTTGGTTATTATCTAATATTATTCAATGTATGTAGATTTGGTAAGTAAAAAGATATGCAAAATATTTGAAACTTCTCGTTTATGTATGTTTGTCCACATTTTTTTAAAAAATACGAAAAAAAATTTAAGAAATAAAAACATAAAATATAAGATTTCCATGGATAAAAAAAAAGATTCAATGTACAAAAGAAAAATATCACAAATTTATAAATATCTAACAAATATTCTGTTCTTCAAGTGAGAGACACATGATCTTCGAAAGAGCATGTATTTATTTGTACTTAAATGGAGAGTTTAACATGAAATGAAATACTAATTCTTTAACGATATAACATATAAGAAGTTCAATCCATAAGTATTTCGACAACTTTGACATTTGACGATTCCAATTTCTCAGCTGAAGATTATTTTTTGCTCTTCAAAAATATTCCTTGAGTGATGTTTAGATGTGACACTCTTGACCTTTTTCATATCTTCCAAGAAAACAATTTTGGAGATGTTATTCACTATGGGGGGGGGGGGGTGTTGATGTTGGTGTTGTTTTGTTCATGCAGTGCTAGGCTTGCCTATGTAGTGAAATCAAATGGCACCGAAGGCATCCTAAACGGCCCTTGTAATGTCGACGACCTTTGGCGAATAAAGCAGTTGATGGTCCGTGGGGTTTAAGTGTATGTTGCGGAGTTTAGCCAGCATAGAAGGACAATTAAAAATATGGTTAGTAGAAAGTTTAATTTCAGGGCAGTGAGGACAAGTATGACTTCTTTGGCATCAGGGGATATCTTCATCCCTTTAAAGTGTCTGTCACGTAGTTTGGCTAAGGTGGTAGAAATTACTGTGTTGCAATTAGGGTGTGGACTGAAGTGCTTCTTAACTGGATGGGAGGTGAGTTTATACGTCTGGCGATTGCATCAGCATCAGTAAGGGTAAGGTTATTAGAAAGTTGAGGGGAATTTCGGGCGTCTTCGGCAAGGTCATCAGCCTACTCATTGCCGAAGATGTCTACGTGGGCCAGTATCCATTACAAAGGGCTATGTTTTGTATTTTCTAAAATTCGAAAATTTCGTGCGGCTGTTGTATTCGAAGTGGTCAGGGTCATGAACTCGAGGCTAGAATTGTCGAACCACAGGTTTTGGTATCTCTAAAGACCTGTCGCGTAGAAGGGCTGATGCATATTGAATCTGTCAGGGCTTAAATTCTGCACTTTGGCGTGGTGTGGAAGTTTGGAGAGTAGAGTGACAGCTCTCCTCATGTGTTATCCTCATTACTTTACTTTTGAAATTGCGAGTCACGTCACCAATAGTCCTCGTGCAGCTTCAAAACATAATATTAATAAAAGTCAAATCGAGAATATCATTCGCTTCAAAATAAATATTTGGTCTTTAAAACGAAATTTTAATTTTGAATAACTTAAAGGAATCGGTTATTGGGCTCAAAATCAGTCGAGTAAGGCAATTAACGAAAAATCTGGAATAGTTTTTGCTAGACAAAACAGTTCATCTTATAAAAGGACAAAATAAATAAACCTTACTCAAACTTTGAAAAAAGTTATGGCGATAATCTAGCGAACTCTATTTCCATATCAATATTCAAGTTATCCTCTGTAATTTAGTAAGTGAAACGGAAATCTTTTGTTAGCGGATAATATATAGATTCCAAATTTCTATCTGTTTTAGAACTGCTGGGAAAACCATTTCCAACACAGTCCTTCTATCCTTTCTTGTCATCTCAAAAGTATAATTATGTATCGTCCTACAGATATTTGTATTTCTAATGTAACCACACTACTACAAATCTCATAGAATTCTATGAGATTCTATTCTTCATAATTCCTAGGAATTATCATTGTATTGATCCAGAAGAGCTGCGAATTGAACAGAAATGATAGAAAAATCTCGTGTAAGAAGTTATATGTATTTTATAATGTTGCCTTAATATTTTTGGGTCTTAATTTGTATTAAAACTAACATCAGTTACTATAGTAACAGTTACTATATTAAAAATGATGTATTTCAGTTAATTTCAACTATGTTTATTTTGATTTTTAGAAATAACTTGATGGAGGAAACGGGTTTGACTCCTTTGTATCCTTGTGATACCTACGATGCAACAAGTCGCACATGCATTAACATTCGACAGCTGGGAACAACTGTAACTTTAGGAGTCCAGGCAGGAAATCGTGATGGTCCAATTCGACAGCAGGTTCGTTGGTTTCGTTACTACAAAAGACGGGGAAATCTTCCTGTGCTCAAGAAAGAATTTTCAAAAGGTAAAACATATTAAGAACTATAATAAATATTGATAAGTGAACTATAATAATTGCTTTTATAATTTGTTTTAAATTTATTATTTGTATTTGTAAAATCTTCAGAAATAAATAGGTCCTTCTTGCTAACGTACGCAATCTTCATCCGTGCTGGAATAAATTAATAACAATGTTTAAAGTTCAAAAATAAGTAAATTCAATGTAATGAATTGGTTAATTAATTCTAATTAACTTCTAAAAAGGTTCGTAGCCGAAGTAACTTAGGGGACATGGTCACAGACTCGTGCCCAACGTGTCCCGAGTTTGACCCTAGTGGCACTGTAGGGGACTGATGCATTTAAAATTTATCTGGACTCAAAGTCCTCTCGTTGGCTGGCGTAGTGGGGAAGTTCGGAGAGAGGGAGAGGTTCCAGCTCAGATTTCTTCCTCATCACTTGGCCATAGTTCAAAATTGTGAGGTCAGTCACCAATAGCCCTCGTGTTGTTTTATAGTGCGGCGAAAATAAACACTCACTCACTAAAAGAAGATTCCATCGAACAGAATCTGCTTTTTTTTCTTCAAAATAAAGTAAAAAATAGTTTAAATAACTTGCATTCCAAATTTCTTTCGAAACTGATTGTTAATCTAAAGGTATTTACGAAAAACTGTACTTCCATGCAAACGATTCATACAGACTGTCTCTGATTCCCTTTTTCCCCACCGCAAGATGATTGGATCTGTATAACTAACGATAAAATCAATTATATAATAACAATTACAAATTAGTAAGCGATCCCTTAATGTAAAAAATTCGGAAATCGTAACTGCAATTACGAATGGCTTTGTTTTTTTTTTTTTTTTTTTTTTTTTTTTTTTTTTTTTTTTTTTTTTTTTTTTTTTTTTTTTTTTTTTTTTTTTTTTTTTTTTTTTTTTTTTTTTTTTTTTTTTTTGACTAATTTTTATGAAATGTGTTTGTGTGTGTGTGTTAAATTTTTTTATGCTATTTATTTTATAGCAACGTAATTTATATGTAACTAACTCCCTTTGAATTATTAACATCAACTGTGACTTGATGATAATCATAAGCATTAGTAAATGTAGGATGACTTTTTTTGACATAATAATATAACATTAATTTCCTACCTAATTACATTACTACTATATTTCATTCACATTTAATTTAATCACTAATTCAAGAAAGGATACATCATGAATAAAGAATATTTTTTCAATATTATATTACAAAGAATTAGAGATTAAAAATTAAACTCTTTGTTTCAATGTCCTGTTGAATATCATTAGTGCTTAAAATTTTATCCCAATTTTGAGATGATCTAGAAAAACTGTAGTGTAACTTTACTAGAATGTTCCAATACATAATTTTCAATCTCACTTTGCACATTGCTGTGCATTTAAAGTACATTACTAAGGACAAGGGATATGAAATCCAAATTTATTGGATAGATAACACAAATTTACTCGCACAAAAACTGAGTGGAAACTTGTTAAACTTCTCCCCCCATACCCACTTTTTTAACTTTTAGCATTAATATTTCGTCTCCGCCCTTTCGTCTGCGTATTTTTAATTGTACCCCCCCCCCCCTTTTTTAAAGTAGTCAGTGTATGCCACTGAACACAATGTTCAAAGTAAATATTTTTTTTAAGAAAACAGCCTCTCCCTTCAGAGTACGGGTCATCAATCCGAGTTATATCTTTTTTTTTTTTTTTTTTCGTTACGATTTATTTTTTTTTTTTTTTTTTTTTTTTTTTTTTTTTCTAGAAAAATTAAAAAATGTTTCGCAGTAAGCCGAAACGGCTCTTCGCCAATAAAAAAACATCATTAAGAAAACAGCCTTCTTCGAGTCGACAACGAAATCGGTAGAAAATGTGTTGCCGCAACGGCTAATAATAACCATTCTTACAAACCTCGAATGAAAAATGCTTTAAATGGCTTCTTGGGGTATGGCGACACCTGCCGCTTCTAAAGAGTGCCAGAGCTGATTTGATGAAGCAGTGGATGAGTATGCAAGGTCATTTGTTCTCCAATCATAAACCAGACGTGTTTGATAGACCATAAATCGGGAAAATAGGTAATGTAATTTGGTCAGAGAAGAAATCTTGAGCATTGAGTACATGTGTGGTCGTGCATTATTTTGTTGGTGTTTCAACAGGCATACTGTGAGGGTAAGGGAGAAACAGTGCCGGTTTATCAATTGGGAGCTTGGGGGAGATGCCCAGGGTCCCGGGTCCTGGATAATCTGGACTTAACCAGATTTTCTGGTTATAAATTTCGATCTTCCAGCGCCAAGGGGGCCTGTACATCTTCTGCGCCCAGGGCCGGAAATGAGCTTAAATAAGCGCTGGGGAGGATAACAAGTTCTAAAACCAATGAGACATAACACCGACTGGTCATTGTATCAGTAAAGCATACCAAAAAGATGTGACAGTAGAATACAATACCGCTCCAAACCATCATATTGAATGTAGGATCATTTGGAGATGTATAAGACCACTGTTAAGCAACCTCTCTTCACGAAATGTCTAAACCAGGGGTTGATAACCTATGGCACCCGTGCCACACGTGGTACAATTCTCAGTGGCACTCTACACTACTATTTACATTTGTCAATTTTTGAGTGGATAGAATTTGATAAATTTATAATGGACCTTATTCGACAAACATCTACAGAGAATTACGGACATTTATGGAATTACGAAAACATCTGAAAGATATTTCTAAAGATAAATTTACAGCTTTTTTTTGTAAATTATTGAATGTAATTACTGGAGAAATTTAATTGTTTGAAGAGTGAACATTGCACGTACTCCGCTTTTCGGTTTTCCCCACATATCTGAGCGAAAAATCTATCCTTATTTGAAAAATATTTTGAATCTACGAAAAAATTGTTTAACAACTGAATGCTCAAAACTGTGTCAAATTGAAAGTCATAAATTATACCCTTGATTTTGCGATATGAAAGTAAAGCTGTGCAAGCTCTAAGTTCGCATTAAAATTTTTATTTAACTATAATGAAAGGAAAATGCTCATATTTTATGTTGACCATTTCTTATTTTAATAAATATGTTTGAAAATACATATATACAATTTAATTTTTTTTAAATTTTTGTTGGAGAAATGGTTATAACTTCGTACTATTTAGTTGTCCGTGCTGCCGTTTAATAAAATATTACAGATGCAAGTGCCTGTGGTTGTGAGGTAATGGTAATTGCAGCAATGAATGCCCTGCAGACGTTCCACTGTGTTGCAAATGTACCCCGATTGTTGCACAACAGACCATATTTGGGACAATATGGTCTCTGAAATAGTAGAATGACCCATCGCTGCTCACACAATATGCTTAACATCACGTCTGGTGTGCGATAAGTTTATCTCAATCAGTCAGTCGTTTTCTTCTGCATATATCGATTACAGATCTGTATTATTTTTGCTTAGCCGACACGATCACCAATTGCTTTGATGGATAATCCTCCATTGGAAACTATTCTTTCTCAGTCGAGTTCAAAAGCATTTTCATATTTTTCTTTGATGCATCCACACAATGCAGGCACACAAAAAAATCCCATTTCTTCAAAATGTCATTCCGTTCTCTTTTTATACAACGCTTGTTAGTGAAATAAAATGATAAATGCTAAAATGCTAATGAAAATTGATGCAAAAATTGTTAAAATATATTTCTACAGAAAAAGTTTTTTTTTCTCTTCCATCTTATAGAAGGCTTACCTTGGAATATAAATATTGGTGGCGAAAGTAACGAATTGAGAATTTCTCCATTGACCGAAATCGACTTCAGTTATAACTACTTTGTGGCAATGGTGGATATCCTTCATGGATCAGACGAATTCGAAAGAAAAACAAAAACTCATCAACTCATCAAATTTTTCATAGAACCGATACAAATTGGTAAGTAAATATTAAGCCAAGTAACGTGGAAAATTATTTCTAGGGGGGAAATCTCAATTATATTTTGACGAAACAATTTCGT
>BMAO01027163.1:0-40031 GCA_019973975.1 Trichonephila clavata | reverse complement strand
GCTCCTTACAAGTTGATCTCTATATGAGTATGTTAGATGCCATGCTGCAGCTTGAATCCATTTGAAGATGGAGCGGAGTACATCCAGGTCAACGTGATTCGTTGACTTGTATACAATTTTCTTTATTTCTTGAAAAAGTCCAAACTCGAGAGGTTCTTGGTTCATTGAGAACCTAGTAATTATTGGATAGGGGATCACGGGAGGTATTTTATTTCCCTCCTACCAGCCATTGGAAAAAACAATGGAGGCATTCCCCTATCCACTACGTGGAGACGCTTTCATTCACGTTTTTTTGACCTATAATTACATCCTAGGTCAGTTCAAAGTTGTCCTTCCAGTGCGTATGCTGCATATTCATCAGCGTTACAGGCTAAATTGCCCTTGTAACTAATTTCTCTATGCCACCCTGGACTGCAGATCTCATTATGTCGCTGACTTACTTCGTTGAAAATTCATTTTATGTTTACGGAGCGAAAGCTATTCTTTAAAGATATAGATATGTTTAAGGAATGGAATGAAAAATAAAATTTTAACTATCAACATTCTGATCTGTGCAACCTGACCCATCGTTCACTTCTAAACCTATTTTTTCCTATACTAAGTCGTTTCATAATTTTGAGAAAAACATTTTATAATATTTAATTAGTATAAAATTATTACCAAACTATTAAGAATATTTAATAAAATATTAATAAAGAAATGTTTTCAGAAAGACACTAGCATGCAATCATCAACAGATATATACCGTATTTTATTCGAATCTAAGCCACAATTTTTTCTCAGTATTACTGCTATTGAAAAATTATTTGAAGATTAATTGAAGTAGATACTGACGTTAGGTTCAGGTTTATGTATCTATTAAAAAGTTTTTTGTATGGATAAAATATATTATTTGCGTCATATGAATCGTATATATTAACTTTTTTCTAATATTGCAATATTATTTTTTTTTAATTTGTTCTCTACCAATTTACTAAGATATTTCAGCTACGGCTTAGAATGGAATATATTCGTTATATAATATATATTGATAAACAATTTATACTGAGAATTGCACTGTAGTTTTTTTTATTCCAAATATGCATTGGTGTGCTAATTCTCATAAATAGATATTTATTTTGAGAATTATGAGGTAAAAATCTTTTAGTACTTAAAAAGCTTTCCCTGTTTTGGCCAAAAAATTAACGTGGTACTCACTCACTTTCTTCTCAATCGAAAATCAAAGATTGTTGAATGTAATGACATGTATATAATATTTATCACAATGGATACAAACAATTCAGGAAATTTGACGTTCATTATATATATATATATATATAAAAGACAGTTTACACAACACATTTAAATACTTACATACCAGAAATCCACTCAAAAACTCTCTAATACAGTTTTCCATTCTTTAATCGCTGCCACATCTTCTTTATGATATCTTACCATTTAATTTGACCATTTTTTTTTGTATTAGTTTAAAAATTATTACAACATTCAGCTTTATAAATTAAAAAAAGTACAGTGTTATTCCAAATTATGAGCCAAACTCCATTTACATACTGGATATATTGACCAAATTATTCTTCAATTAAAACAAATATAAAAGAAAGAAAGGAAACTATCTTACAGAAAATAAAAACTAACAATTAATATTAACAGCAGTGAATACGTATGTGCATTTCTTAGACTTCTGTTTTATACAACGATAAATTAAAAGTTTATAATGTTTCCATATGTAATATAACTATCTTGTTATGGAACTAATCGTTGCCACATCTTTATATCTTACCGTATAAATTTAACCGTTTTTTATGTAGTAGTTTAGAAAATTATTACAACATTCAGCTTTATAAAATTTAAAAAATACAGCGTTGTTCCACCTGTATATAAAATATATGCCACACTATTTACAAACTGGATATATCGATTATAAATTACTCTTCAATTAAATTAAATATATAAATTAAAGGAATCTATCCTATAAAAATTAAAAACTATCAATTACTATGAACAGCAGTGAATATGTATGTGCATTTCGGAGACTTTTCCGTCTATACAACGAGAAATTAAAAGTTTTTAAAATGTTTTCATGTGTTAAGTATTTATCTTGTTATGGAATTAAATGCTGCCACATCTTTATGATATCTTACCATATAAATTATACCATACAAATTAAAATAAATATAAAAGAAAGAAAACTATCTTACATAGAAATAAAAAATAATATTAACAGCAGTGACTAAGCACTTTCTCATAAATTTCATAAATATTTGATTTTATAAATTATGAATTTTTGGGACATATAATGGGCAGATTCGTTTTATGCACTACTGTAAAAATATGATATCTTACCATATAAATTACACCATCTTTATGATATCTTGTATAAATTACACCATCTTTATGATATCTTGTATAAATTACACCAACTTTATGATATCTTGTATAAATTACACCAACTTTATGATATCTTGTATAAATTACACCAACTTTATGATATCTTGTATAAATTACACCAACTTTATGATATCTTATCATATAAATTATACCATCTTTATCATATCTTATCATATAAATTATACCATCTTTATCATATCTTATATAAATTATACCATCTTTATCATATCTTATATATAAATTATACCATCTTTATCATATCTTATATAAATTATACCATCTTTATCATATCTTATATAAATTATACCATCTTTATCATATCTTATATAAATTATACCATATTTACGATCTCTTACCATAATTTAAAATAAATATAAAAGAAAGGAAACTCTCCTATATAAAAATTATAAAATAACAATATTAACAGCAGTGAATAAGCACTTTCTCATAAAATTCATAAATATTTGATTTTATCTATTTATGAAATTTTGGAACATATAATTTGCAGTTTCATTTTATGCGGTGCCTATCTACTGTAAAAATATGATATCTTACCATATAAATTATATCTTTATGGTATCTTACCATATAAATTATATCATATAATGTGCAGTTTCTTTTTATGCGGTGCCATGTACTCTAAAAAATATATATCTTAACATATAAATTATATCATATTAATTGATACATTATCATATAAATTATAATCTTTAAGATATCTTACCATATAACTCTAAAAATTATATCTTTAAATATCTTACATATAAATTATATCTTTAAGATATCTTACCATATAAATTATATCTTTAAGATATCTTACCATATAAATTATATCTTTAAGATATCTTACCATATAAATTATATCTTTAAGATATCTTACCATATAAATTATATCTTTAAGATATCTTACCATATAAATTATATCTTTATGGTATCTTACCATACATAAATTATATCATCTTTATGGTATCTTACCATATAAGTTATATCACATTTATGGTATCTTACCATATAAATTATATTACATTTATGGTATCTTACCATATAAATTATATTACATTTATGGTATCTTACCATATAAATTATATTTTTATGTATCTTACCATATAAATTATATTACATTTATGGTATCTTACCATATAAATTATATTACATTTATGTATCTTACCATATAAATTATATTACATTTATGGTATCTTACCATATAAATTATATTACATTTATGGTATCTTACCATATAAATTATATTACATTTATGGTATCTTACCATATAAATTATATTACATTTATGTATCTTACCATATAAATTATATTACATTTATGGTATCTTTATTTACCATATAAATTATATTACATTTATGGTATCTTACCATATAAATTATATTACATTTATGGTATCTTACCATATAAATTATATTACATATTATTACATTTATGGTATCTTACCATATAAATTATATTACATTTATGGTATCTTACCATATAAATTATATTACATTTATGGTATCTTACCATATAAATTATATTACATTTATGGTATCTTACCATATAAATTATATTACATTTATGGTATCTTACCATATAAATTATATACATTTATGGTATCTTACCATATAAATTATATACATTTATGGTTCTTACCATATAAATTATATCACATTTAATGGTATCTTACCATATAAATTATATCACATTTATGGTATCTTACCATATAAATTATATCACATTTATGGTATCTTACCATATAAATTATATCACATTTATGGTATCTTACCATATAAATTAAAATAAATTTAAAATAAAGGAGGCTCTCCTATATAGAAAATAATAATGTGCAGTTTCTTTTTATGCGGTGCCCATCTACTGTAAAAAACAGGTTTTTCTGTACATGAACCTTCAAATTCCGGTTTTTTTTTTGCATAAGGTATCAAAATACTCTAAAACTGAATTTTTCCAAAAAGTGGCAAATTTTTTTATAATTTTACTTTATAGGCCACCTTATTAGCTTTATAAAAATAACAAGGGTATCATTTTCCGATCAATTGAACCACAACTACAAATGTTTTAGTAAAAGCAGATGTCATACTTTAAAACGCGTTTTACTCAAAATGTGTGTTTTTTAAAAAATTACTCGAGCAGGGCAGTGATTGATGAAAAAGTTTTTTAAAAAATTCAGGAAAATTTTTTTTGTAAATTCTGTATAATAGTAGAAGTGTTTTAACCTTCAGATTTATCAATCACTGTTTTATCTCTCTTAAAATTTACACTCTTATGTTAAAACAATTACTGTTTTTTTAAAATTAATTTCATATATCAGCTGAGATAAAGTGCCCTAGTTTTTTTGAAAATCTCTTATCCTGATGGTCACTTCAAAATAAATAATATAGCAACACATCAGAATTGGAAAAAAAAATGTTCATATTAATTTCATTTAATATGAACCTTTGGAACGAGATGGGCCGCGTTTATGTTATTTTTTGTCAATTTTTACCCATTTTTTCTTATTTTAGTAATA
This sequence comes from Trichonephila clavata, assembly GCA_019973975.1. Taxonomy (NCBI): domain Eukaryota; kingdom Metazoa; phylum Arthropoda; class Arachnida; order Araneae; family Nephilidae; genus Trichonephila; species Trichonephila clavata. The sequence continues at coordinate 35,128 of BMAO01027163.1, read as the reverse complement.
ATAATTTATTTTTCTCTTCGTAATTTTAGCATATTTTTCTTGAGGAAATCTAAAAACAAAAGAAAATCCCCATATCTTTGTTTAAGAAAAAAGTGGTCGGAACCAGTCGGATACCTTAAATACATGAACCTTCAAACGTTCATGTATTTAAACAAAATTTGTTTTAGTCCCCCCCCCCACCATCCAGTCTCATAGTAAGTTACGCTGGCTGCTGTGCGTTGTGTCTGGCTTCGAATTCCGGAGAAGGCATGGATGTTTAAAATGCATAGTGCCTTCTCGGCATGGGAGTATTCAAAATAGCCATCGTGCAGCAAGTACTCTTGTGAGGTTGGTGTAAGGGGAAGAGACGTGGAGACCACTGACCACCCCTAAGCATAATGTTAGTGACGAGTGGGCGTACTTAGCATAGTTAATTCAAAAATGAAGATAAGGCATGTGTTAAAGCAAGAACTCTCAGGAGAGTAGATAAGTACTCTTACTTATATTAACGTTAGATTAATAAGTTTGATTACTCCTTAGGTTTAGTGACTAGAGTGCATTCTCGGGTCTTGGATGACGAGGAAAAAGGAAATAGAATTGTTTAAATTGAGAAATGTCTTTCTCCAACCCTCTCGCATCCGCGGTCAAAGGGTCGCAACAGGCTGAATTGAAGGAAATGGCTAGACATGGATACCATAAATTTTTCGATGAACTTCACAAGCTGTGGCAAAAGTGTACTGTTGCTGAAGAGTCTTATTTCGAAGGAGGATATGTTTCAGCAACTTAACTGGTAGTAATTTTAAGTTATGGACTCGGTCTGGAAACTTTTGAATCCTACTATGTATTTATACTCATTTACTGATATCACTGTTTATGTTTTTATTATTTAAGGAATACGAGAATTATCACAGAATTAAATAACCTGCACACTAGGTAGCGACAGCTAAAATGATATTACATACGAAAAACTATAAATACAAATGAGAGATACAGGAGCCATCTATTGGCATAACAACAAAACCATGTTAACATTCAATATACAGTCATTATCTTTAACACTTTCCCTTGTTAACTGGATTTTGTCCAAACAGTTCCATTTTATTGCACCATGTCAATAGTCTTGACTTCATCAAGGGTTTTGTCAAAATGTCAGTTACTTGTTTCTGAGTTGACACTTGTTTCACATTTAATTTTCCCTCTCTTTCTCACGCACTAATAAATGTTTTATTCCTATGTGCTTTGCCCTTCGATGATAATAAGGGTTGCGTGACAACTTTACTGCTACCCTGTTGTTCATTTGAAGTGTGGGAATTTCCCTCAAGTTCACTATGCCCTGAATCAGACTGCAGAGCCAAATTACTTCTTTGGCTGCCTCTGATGCTGCTATAACCTCAGCTTCTGTAGTTGAAGTGGCAACAATTGCTTGCCTTTGGCTGCGCCATGATATAGCTCCTCCAGCATGTATCATAACATATCCAGATTTTGAACGACTTGTTTTGGTACATCCACCAAAATCTGAATCACTAACAATGAAGCACACCTTTTGTTTCTGTAGCATGGTATGTTATTCCACATCCAACTGTGCCATCTATGTAGCGGAATACTCTCTTTACCCTGACTACATCTTCAGCAGATGGGTTTTCAAGTGATCTCGAAAGAAATCCTACACTATACGCTAGATCTGGCCTGGTACTTCCCAACAGATACATAAGGGTACCAACAGACAGAGAGGAGAGAGAGAGAGAGATTGCCTACATAGAAAATCCGACTTTTTGGTTTTAGATTTTTGTAATCTGCAATCGCTTAACACAGGTTTGCATTCCTCAAAACCAAAACACTTAAGTATTTTTCTGGAATATCTTTTTGAATTATCGTTATTGAGTTGTCTTTATGATGCTCAATTTCAAGGCCTAAAAACAGGAAACTTCTCCTACTGAGATCTTGAATTTTGTTTTCAGCTCCTTGATGAACATTTCAGAGTTCTGTAGGTCAGTTGCAGCAATTAATCCATCATCGACATAAAACACTATCAATAGTTTTCTACCTTTTCTTTCCCAAATGTAAAGGCATGCATCCGCTTCACTTGCTTTAAAACCAAGATCTGTTAAAAATTGACCAAAACACTTGTTCCAACAGGGGGGCGATTGTCTTAAATCATACAGGCTGCGCTTGAGTTTACAAACTCTTCCTGAACCATCTTTGAAACCTTCTGGTTGTTGCATATATATGGTTTCCTCCAGATCTCCATAAAGGAATGCTGTTGATACATCAAACTGAGTCAAGTGCATCCTTTCTTCAGCTGCAATGCTTAAAATTGTCCGTATTGTTCCTAATTTGGCTACTGGACTATATGTTTCACTGTAATCAATGCCCTGGCGTTGACTGAAACCCCTTGCAACAAGTCTGGCTTTATACTTGTTGATGCTGCCATTTGGATTTGCTTTGAATCTATAAACCCACTTACAGGGTATTGCTTTAGCCCCAACTGGTAGGTCTGTTAGCTTCCAAGTATGATTTTCACTTAATGAATTCATTTCACTTTCTATGGCTTTCTTCAAGTTTTTGCTATCCTTGGAGTTAACTGCCTCTTCATATGTTTCAGGATTATAGTCATCTAAATATGACTCTGCTTCTATAATATGATCCTCAAACCGTTTTGGTTTATGCAGAAGTGAGCTGTTCCTCGGCTGTCTGTAGCGGTACCATCTATATAAGCCAGTAACTACCTCCGCACCACGGTGATCATTTTGGTGTAGTGGATAAGTTACTCGGCTTCGGATCCAAAGGTACCTGGTTCTATCCTGGATAAGCGCGCCACTTCATTGGTGACCCGGACGTGGCGCCATCTACCGGCGCAGCAAAGTCGCCGCACCCACTCGGCGCAGCAAAGTCGTCTCACATATGACGCAATCAACAAAGCCGTCACAACTCATGACGCAGCAGCAATAACACGCTTTAAACAAATACATCGTTCGTTCGCCCTCCACCGACTCACTGGTGGGGTGTATGTAGCGGTACCATCTATATAAGCCAGTAACTACCTCCGCACCACGGTGATCATTTTGGTGTAGTGGTTAAGTTACTCGGCTTCGGATCCAAAGGTACCTGGTTCTATCCTGGATAAGCGCGCCTGGATAAACTCCGTGTGATATGAAGTGTGGGGATGTTTTAATTAAGAAAGGTTGCTAAAAGATAGTTAAGATAAAAGTTATGGTAGTTAAGTCACATCCACACATTAAGAACCATCATCGTTAAAAACATCTTTTTTATATTCTACACTAAAAAAAACGATATACAATAAATTCGTGGAACAATGATTTTTTATAATTTTCACAGCTCGCGTGCTTGATAAAAGCAGGATCGCCACAGTTATAATTTTCACAGCTCGCGTGCTTGATAAAAGCAGGATCGCCACAGTACTCCCCCCTCTAATAGTGCAGCAAGCACTAGGGTTAGAGGTAACGAGAGTTAAAGCGAACCCGTCGTCCAGATCTGGTCACATAAGGTAGCGGAGTAGAATTTGTAGGTGACACAGGACTCGATGGAGAAGAATCAGGTACTGGCTTTGTTGAAGTCGGAACTGCAACTGGTGGCGGTGAAATTATTGGTGCAGATGAGTGGTGAGAGTTCTCGAAAAACGCAGGTTTTAAGCGATCAATGTTGATTGTGGAATGTTTGCCGTTCTTTTCAATTGTGAACATTTTTTCAGTTCGTTTGAGTACGAGGTAAGGTCCATCATATGGCGTCTGTAATGGTTTTTTAACAGCATCATGGCGCACGAACACATGAGAACAAGTCTTCAGAGCTGGATGTACAAATACTTTCTTGCTGCCATGAGATGCAGTTGCCACAGGTTTAAGTTGGTCCATTACGGCTCGTAAATTTTTTAAGAACTCATGAGGGTCAACGTTAAGTGAAGGGGTTTCGAAAAATTCCGCTGGTAGTCTCAGAGTTGAACCATAAACTAGTTCGGCTGATGTGCACTGTAGATCTTCTTTTAATGCGGTTCGGAGTCCGAGCAAAACCAATGGAATTGATTCGGTCCATTTCGTGGGTGCATGACATCTGAGGCTTTGTTTCAGAGATCGGTGAAATCGTTCGACTATTCCATTGCTTTTAGGGTGGTATGGGGTCGTTTTGATCTTTTGGACACCTAAGAGTTTGGTAAGCAAAGAAAACAAATTGCTTTCGAATTGTCGTCCTTGATCAGTCGTGATGATGGAAGGTAAACCGAAGCGTGAGATCCATTGAGTAATGAATGCACGCGCAACAGTTTCAGCAGAAATGTCGGAAATGGGAATTGCCTCAGGCCATCGTGTGAAACGATCTATACAGGTGAGTAGGTATTCGCAATTGTTTGAAGGTGGCAGAGGTCCTACGAGATCTAAATGAACATGATCGAATCTTGCTGAGGGTAGTTGGAAAGATTGGAGAGGACTATAGGTGTGTCTAGCTACTTTAGATTTTTGGCAGTGTAGACATGAACGGGTAAAATTAGAAATGTCCTTTTGCATGGACGGCCAAAAGAATCTCTCTGAAATCAAACGTTTAGTGGCACGCACACCTGGATGTGAAATATTGTGTAAGGCTAGAAAAACTTTCTTTCGGAAAATTTCTGGAATGTAAGGTCTGATTTTGTTTTGCTTGACGTCACAGTAAAGTTTCGATGAATCGGGGTCGGTTGAGAGAGGTTTTAAAAAAAATGACAGTTCATTCTTTCCTAAAATTGCCTGAAGTTCTTCATCAGACGCTTGTGCCTCCGCCATGGCAGAAAAGTCTATTTTCGGTAAGTGCACTTCATTAATGCGAGATAAGGTGTCAGCTACAACGTTTTTTGAGCCCGATACGTGCCTGATATCGGTGCTGAATTGTGCAATGAAATCCAGGTATCTCAGTTGTCTGGGAGAAGAAGAGTCAGATTTTTTGGTAAAAGCAAAAGTAAGAGGTCGATGATCTGTAAATATTATAAAATTTTGTCCTTCCAATAAGTGTCGAAAATGTTTGATGGTTGCATATATCGCCAAAAGTTCCCTATCATACGTACTGTATTTACGTTCTGAGGGTGTAAGTTTTCGGGAATAAAATGCTAGAGGTTGCTGACCATTAGATGTAGTTGTATGGAGGACAGATCCTATGGCTGAATCCGAAGCATCAACCATGATAGACAACTGCTGATTAGGTGAGTGAAAATTCAAAGTAGCTGCATTCGCAATATCAGCTTTGCATTTTTCGAAAGCTTCTGTAGTGAGGTCGGTCCAAGGAACAGGTCGTTTATCATTCTTTTTGGAATTTTTTAAAAGTTCATGTAGGCTAGCTTGAGTCTGAGCGGCATTAGGTAAAAAACGACGGTAAAAATTAAGCATTGCTAAGAAACGCTTTAGTTCAGAAATATTTTGAGGTTTGGGAAAGTCAGAAATTGCTTGAACTTTTTCGGGTAAAGGTTTCACTCCTTCAGATGTAATTAGACAACCCAGAAACTTTACCGATTTCTTCCCAAGGACGCATTTTGAAGGATTTAGTTTTAATCCGTGTTGAGACAATCTTTCAAATACCTGTTTCAAATGTTGTTTGTGCTGTTCTACGTTATTTGATGCAATCAGTATGTCGTCAAAATAAGGAATGCAGAAATCTAAATTTGACAAAACTTGATGTATGTAACGTTGAAAGGTTTGTCCGGCGTTTCTTAAACCGAAGGGCATATATACATATTCAAAAAGACCAAACGGGGTTGTGATTGCTGTTTTTGGAATGTCCTGGGGATTAACAGGAATTTGATGATAAGCTCTAATCAAATCCAGGGTGGAAAAAATGGTTTTATTGAAAAACATTTGAGTGCAATCTTGAATGTGAGGTACTGGGTATCTGTCAGGAACGGTAATTGAATTCAAACGGCGGTAGTCGCCACATGGTCTCCATTCTCCATTAGACTTTTTCACCATGTGTAGAGGACTTGCCCATGGGCTGCTAGATGGACGGATAATACCTTGAGACATTAAAAATTCATATTCTTGACGTGCTATTTTTAGCAACTCTGGAGATAAGCGACGAGGTTTTGAAAATACTGGTTGACCAGTCGTTTCAATAAAGTGATGTATTTTAGTTGGTACTTTATTTTTTGTTGGTTGAGATGGATTGGTGAGGTCTTGGAATTGCGACAAAATGTTATAGAATTCTGAATCACCAAGCAAAATGGATATACCAGAAGTTAATGAATCTTTGTTTGTATATTTTCCTTGAGTGGTTAATTTAGTTATGCCATCAATCAATCAATCATCGAATGCAATTGCTTCGTTAACCTGCACTATCGTGCTAAGGCTATATTTAAAGTTTTTGTTAATTTATTTTAAAATACGTACAATTTTGATAATTCATTTTACGAACTCTGATCATTGACAGCGAATTCTCAATCAAATATGTCTACCCCAAAAACCAAAATTTTCGTCGGTCATTTGCCAGACCTCTGTACTGATGAAGATTTGCGAGTTTTATTTGAAAAGTACGGAGTTGTCACAGAATGTGATGTAATCAATAAGTATGGATTCGTGCACATGGCAACTCCCGAGCAAGCAGATGAAGCTGTCAAACATCTGAACAATTACAACCTAATGGGTTCTACCATAAGTGTTGAGCCATCGCGAAGTAAATTACATCCCGAGCCTGGTGCACCGGGTCGTGCCAATAAACAATCTGTGCTAAACCGCAGAGGAGGTCTTCCCCAAAGAAATGGTTATGTCTTACCACCTCGAGGTGGCTATGGTGGAGGATTTTCTAATGGTTATAATAGACGTTATGATGGCCCTCCATTGGGGGGTGACTCTTTTTATGACCGCTCTTTCACATTTGGTCGGGATCGCATGAGGCCATATCCTCCACCATATGAACGTCGCAGCCCTACTATGCCACCTTTACGAGATGAATATCCAAGAAGACTGCCTCCATTATCTTCGGATCCCTACTCTAGGCCATTGCCGCCTTTGCCCTTGAGAGAGGAATTGTACGAACGCCGTACAATTCTTCCGGATAGATCGGACTATCTTTACTCTAGACGATCTCCGCCATTGTCTTCCATGAGGTCCCCTTATGGCTACGACTCCATATTTAATGGCAATACAAGAGCACCGCCGCCATCGGCCACCCGACGTCTGTCTTATTTTTGAAAGTATGCACGGAATCACGTCCGGGTCACCAATTGTGGGGATGTTTTAATTAAGAAAGGTTGCTAAAAGATAGTTAAGATAAAAGTTATGGTAGTTAAGTCACATCCACACATTAAGAACCATCATCGTTAAAAACATCTTTTTTATATTCTACACTAAAAAAAACGATATACAATAAATTCGTGGAACAATGATTTTTTATAATTTTCACAGCTCGCGTGCTTGATAAAAGCAGGATCGCCACAGTTATAATTTTCACAGCTCGCGTGCTTGATAAAAGCAGGATCGCCACATGTCTATCAGATGTAGGTTCAGCATCTTCTTCACTATCACTCTCAGAATAACTTGTCTTCTTGGCTTTGTGTCCTTTCTATAGAATTTTCTTCAAATTTTATGAGCTGTTGTTCATACTTCCCTGATTTGTATCTTCTCTTGTCCCGTCTTCTAATTTCTATTCTGTATGGTCATCACACTTGCCTGCTTTTTCTTGAAGTATTACATCTCTAGATAAAATTACTCCGTGTTCTTTCTTTAGCCAAAGTCTGTATCGTTCATCTCCATCATATCCCAAAAGGTACCCTTGGATGGCCTTGTCCTTTTTCCTTCTTTTCTGAGCTGGAACATGCGCATAATAGGATCTCCCATGCTATGCTCAAGTGTTTTAACCAGGGGTTTTTTTGAGCCAAAGCTCATACGGACTTGTGAAAAGGGATAGGTGTCGCATTATATGACTATTACAAAACAGTTTATCTGCGAAAAGTTCCTTGTGAGTCCTTTAGGGGACAATACGTTACAGTAGTCTAGTACTACAAAGATGCAAAGTTGTCTCTTCATTACTATAACATTACCGATAAATTAATACTTCCTTACGAATTAAAATATTGGTACTTGTTAAATTGTTTCTCTAACGGAGTTTGCAAGCCTCTCAGAATAAACTTTGCTTTCGTTATTAAGAATTTAAACTTTGCTTTGTTGTTAAGAGCGAAAGCAAAGTTTATTTTGCTTGAAAACCTGTTAGAGACACAATTCAACAACTACCAATATTTTAATTCGCAAGAAAGTATTAATTTTTTGGTAATGTTTATGTAATGAGGAGACTAATTTGAATCTTTGTAGTACTGAACTACTGTAAAGTATTGTAACGACGCCCTTAAAGGACTCAGGAAGGACTTGGCGCATCTAAGCTCTTTTGTGGTAATGTAGGGTTTGCAATCCCGGGAATTTGGAATTACATTATCCAAATCCAAGTATCCCGCGCTCAGGACTGGACTATTTATGAAAAATGATTGCGCATTATCATGGTTGAGACTACGTTATAAAACTGAAAGCATAATTAAAAAATTGGTTTAATATTATTTATTGAAACAAATGAAAACAAAACTTAATTCATCAAAAACAAATTAAAAATAGTACGGTTCGAATTCATTAAAAATTGACCCATTATAATTAAAAATCGATGTTTGAAAATTTCCAAAATCTTATTCTAAACTTAAAACAGAATAAAAAGCCCCTGTTTTATTTTCATTGAAACACTATTTTTTTAATGTTAAATATATTTAGAATTGATAACTGCACGGCAAGACATTTTAAGAAAGTAGACTTTTAAAAATTAAAATTATGAAGTTTGAGCTGAACATTTTCTCCAGTAAACTCACATGTATAAAGCACGCACAAAGGATAGAATGGAATAAATAAATATTAATCTGAAACTTTTTTACTTATACACTTTCCACAGAAAAAATACTTTCCTTTTTTAAAAATCTTATTAAACTAGAAACACTATTAATTAAACACTGTAAATTATAAGCATAACACTAGAAATTAATCATAATAAACACTAAAATTAACTCTAATAAAATACTCAAAAAACAGATTTTAATATTAAAAATAATAATAAATACATTTTAAATTCCACAGTCCAATTAATATTTCTGCCTGTTAGTTTCTTCAAAAAATATCTTTTCAAAATATTTTTTAATAAAATTTCAATATTAATGCATGCAGTCTAATTTGAAAATCTATTTGGAAACAAAATAATATTACTGAACTTTTCTCTCGACGATTAAAAAAAAGAAAACATTGAAATAACTCATCTATAACTAATTCAAAAACTTTAAATATTCGGAAAGAATTTTGAAGAAATGGTACTTCAAACAGAAGTAACAGCTTAAAAGCCTTACAAGAATATACTTATAATAAAAAAATAGTATTGCTAAAGTTATCTCCTGATGTCTAAAAAAAAAAAAAAAATAGAGAGAGAACGATATAAAAAAAAACATCTTTTAAATTGACTTTCTACGATAATTCACAAAAGAAAAATCAAAATTTATTATTAACATCAGACAAATGAGTCACATTTTTGTTTATTACTGGGGAACCGCAATGAATGTCGTACAATGTTTCGTTTAGGAAGTAAAAACTCCCTTTATAAATGTTCTGAGGATTAAACTCAGAAATTTTTAATGAGAAAAAAAATATTCCAAACATAATTCAGACAGAAATTATATCCCGGAACTAGTTATTTCATTCTCGGGATTTTGGGATTTGAATAAACACCGGGATGCCCGGGCTGCAAACCCTAATATAATTTGACACGTATCTATTTCCGCATTTTTTTCTTTGTGATGTCAGTAAATAAGTATAAATACATAGTGGGATTCATAAGCTACCGGACTGAGTCCATAACTTATAAACTATCACCAGTTATGTTGCTGAAACACAGCCTCCTTCGAAATAAGACCCTTGAGCAACAGCACACTTTTGCCACAGCTTTTTAAGTTCATCGAAACATTTCTGGTATCCATTTCTAGCCATGACTTTCGATTAAGCCTGTCGTGACACGTTGAACGCGGGTGGGAGAGTTTGCGAGAGTTTCTATTTCTTTTCCCTCTTTATCAAAGACCTGAGAATGCACTCTAATCACTAAACCCGATCAAACTTATTAATCTAACGATAATATAAATAAGAGGACGTATCTAATCTCCTGACCTATCTTGCTTCAACACTTGCTTTGTCTTCATTCTTGAATTAACAATACTAAGTGCGTCCACTGGTCGCTTACACGGCGCTTAGTGGTGGTCAGGACCCTCCAGCCTCTCTTTCTCTTACTCCAACCTCACAATAGGACTTGCGGCTCGACGGCTATTAAAGTCCTCACATGCCGCGAAGGCAATTTACATTTACGAACATCCATGTCTTCTCGGTAATTTGAACCCGCGCCCAAAGAACAGCAGTCAGCGTCACCAGATGAATCGCTGGGAGGAAAGGGGGGTGGGTGGGGTGATCGGAGTACCTAGCTCTTCCCAGCGTGAATCTCCAGTCTTTAGGATTTTGGATGACTAACGTTTTAACGCTCTGGCCATTTGTTATATAAAAATACTTGGATATTTTAGAATACTTGTAGTTAAATAGAAATAAAAATACATTAAATGACCAAGATTACATTTAGTGGGGAAAAAAGAGCTTCAAAAACAGTGCAGAACACTGAGAAAGAAGTCTGAAACAGATCATTTAGTGGGCGGGGCTATGACTGACCAATAGGGACGCAGCAGTAGTAAACGATCGTAGATAGTAGAAAGAGTGCATTTGGGTGAAGCAAAAATCCAAAAACAGCCTTTTTAAAGGCTATAAAAAGTAGAAAATTCAATTTAAATGAAGAGAAGAATTTTGAAAAATGAATGACATCAGTACAAGTAAAAATAAAGAGATGAAAGAAAAAAAAATGGGGAAGATCGGGAATTCCTGGAATCGAAGCCTCACCAGATGGGAAAAAATTTTTACTTTAAAACATGAACCTTTAAAGGTTCATGGACAGTTAAACCTGCTTTTGAACGGTAGATAGGAAGCGCATAAAAAGGAACTGCACAAAAAAAAAAAACCGCGCAAAAGAAACTGCACAAAATGAAATTTAACAGAAATAAAATTGGATGAAAAAGGGACACGCAAAAAAACACCTAACAACTGTTTCTATGGATCTGTAAAAAAGGGCATAGTGAAATCGCAAAAAGCGAGGAGGGATTTGAATCGGGTGCAGTTAGTGATGGAGTAAGGGACACCGGAAGGAACTATAAAGCTGTCTCCAACATTAAAGATGAATCTTCTATCCTCTATAGTTACTTCCAAATGTCCCTTAATTACAGTAAAATGACTATTGTGATCTGGGGAATAACGTTCCTCCTTTTTGCCAAATGGAGAGAGCTCCAAAAAGCCGAAGCGAATTGAACTGGAAGAAAAAGATTTGGCAAACCTGTAGGGAGGAGGCCTAATTTCCGACGGAGGAAATCTCCATCGGAGAGAATCGAATGCACGATGCACCTTCGCCGGTACTAAAAGATCGGCTTCGGTGTCTCGTACATTCGTTGATTTTTTTCTCAAAGACCTCCCCCTTTCTACAGTTCGCTTCTTCTTCAGTTCAATTCGCTCCCGTTTTCTCTCCATTTGGAGCAAACCGGAGTTATCAGCTGGTGTCCCTTTTTCGATCCCTAAACATTCGACTTCTCCTGAAGTCGATGTTTTAAAAACCAGTCTCTCATTCCGCCATGTTTCCAAAGGCCGCACTCGAATTCGAGTCGACCTTCGGAGACCATTGGCGGAACCAGAGACTGGTTTGGGGGTTACCCGCCTAATGTCCTTCACGCTACCGCTAAAGGTAGCGCTTGACCAGACCCTGGTATTAGACGTGGTATCTTCATCATCATCCTCACTCGTGGACTTTTCGGATCTTGTCCTTTTAGTCCACGTCAAGTCTCTGATTTCTGAGAATTTTCTTTTTCTTTCTTCCATCTTAAGTTTTTATTCCTTTCAACCTGAAAGAAAAATTGACAATTGTTATTCATTGCCCAGGAACCTATTAATTGAGGACAGGTTTCCTATTGTTACTACAGTGGAATAAGACCCATTAATTTAACTCTCCGAATTAGCGGTGATTCAATGACCATTTTTATTTTAAAGAATAATTCACACCATGACCATTAAATATATTAACATTACCTTTGAGAAATTTTTACGATAAAAATAACTTAATTTTAGATGAATATCTAAAGGTGTGTCTTCAATTAATACTCACAAATTTGGAATTTTCAAACAGAAACCCATTCTAATTTCCATTTGTGACGCTGCAACACAACTTTGTTTATTTCAAAGCATTTTCAAATATTCCGGAAGTCCCAAAATAGGCATTTTGAACTTGGATATGCAAAGAATAAAACTTAATAAGCATTACAGCATAAGAGTCTAAAAACGTAGCATATTTTTACTGGAAAAAATGCAATCAAATGAAAAACACACAAACGTGTAGTGTTACTAAATATGTTTTCTGAAGAACAGTGAAGTCAGAATGAAATATTTATGCCAAATGTTTTTTTACTGTAAAAAATATTCCAATGCTCTAAAACTAAAGTAATATTAAAATATTTACTTTTAAGGAATTGGAAAATTTTTACAGTAAAAAAAAACAAAGATGAATTTGCTATCTTTAATTCGAAAAAATAATTGAGACAAAAATGTAAAAAAAATTCAAGAACTAGAATAAAAAACAGAAAAAGCGCATGGTGCTTGCAGAGTTCCAATTCAACCTGAGAATTTTACCTTAAAATTGCCAAAACTGAATATCAAAAAGGATCATCTACCTTTTTCAAAGAAATAGAACATAAATCAATTCTAAAATGAAAAATATCACCGGCACTTTGTATTTTTTTATTACAGAATGGCATAACAAAATATAGAAATAGTTATCAAATTTGCCACAAATGTACCGATAAACATAATTAAAATATATTCTTTCAAATTTTCCTAAAAATTTCACGAATAGAAAAATTATACCATGGCAAAACAGCTACTGTTACCCATAACTTTACTAAAATCTTTCTAAAAACACTCCAGCTGTTGGGAAAATTCTTTCAAGGAACTGAAAGTACATAATATAAAATTTATTGCATAACAGTAGATTAAAGTATCCACTGCAATGTGCCCAATATTTATTTGTGCCTTAAAATTTGTGTAAAACAGGAGTCCCCCCCCCTATTACGTTTCAAAGAAAAGTTTCAACATTTTACTTTATAAAATAAAATACTATTATATACCTATTCTTATTTTCAAAGGAGTTATTACATCTTCATCATACAAGGCAGTAATTTCAAACACGAATGATGGAATTAATTTTCATCTACACCACCAATTAAGTTTCTTAACTGAATTATGTCCTAGAAACGTCTCTTTCTCAAACACAAACAGCTGCTTCTGTCCTCAAGAAAGGAATTAAACTAGGGAAAGCATGGTAGATAATGTTGTAAATTTATTTTATTTCACATATGGGACATCGATACAGTTCATTCACACATACAAGGTATGCCTAAAACGCATCAGAACTTGTGAATTTTCATGAGGAATGCTAGTACAACATAATTGACAGTGGAAGGAGTTCATGTACATGCTTTAATTTTAACTTCTTGCTCAAGCGCGCCATCTCTATCGATGGGCATCGACTGATGTGCTACTTTAAAAGTGTCGATCAGAGTTTTTATTTATCTCAGGATAACTGGCGAATTGAGCGAAAATTACTGCATTATTTGTTTTCAAAAGACTGCTGTATCTCCAAGTAAAACTATTTTCAGATTTAAAAAGGTATTTGGAGACTATCCATACAAATGAAACATATGAAGCAGCGATTCAATCGATTCAAAAATGGCCGCACATCAATGCAGAGGGCATCACTTTTAATGGCCACTATCTCCGCTGGATTGCCCAATGTGCTTTGTGTTGTTGAAGGATTGGTGGGTGCAATGTCCTACTTTTGTGATAGGATTAGGATTCCCCTATCCTGTCACGCACACACAATATATTTTTCACAGAGGCTCTGGGACAAAGGATAGATACCTATTAGACAGCCTTCATGTACTGCATGAAGCTGAATCATTTGCAATATCTCATGAGTTTTCATACACTTGCCTCCGAAGGTCTGCGTACGGGAAATCATCATAAATATTTTATGTATAAGCTGGCCTAAGTCAGCAACGTTGATAATACTGTAGCATCCATTCTTTTATATTTTTTATATTTAACTATTATTTTAAATTTTCATATCTCCTTTTAAATTCTGTTGTCTGGTTATCTTGCAATTTCAATTCTTTTCAGTTTTAATCATGTTTATTCATCTCTTTGTAGAGAAATTTTGATTATATATAAGGAGAGTGAAGTAATAATAGGAAGTGAAAAATAACGCCCTTCATAGAGCGATATGGAGTAGAATTTTGCTGGGACAAGTTTCGCATTAAGATTTTAATTTTACTATGTTGCACGAATACTTATATTTTCTGTTGTTTAAGTTTTCATTTAATAAATATTATTAAAAGATGTTTAATGCATTATGTATTATATGTATCTGAACAATTTTAATTTTTTATGTTGAAAGGATAGTTATATTTTTTGATGCCTATTTTTGTGTTTAAAATTATATTTAAATGATGCATATTCAATAAATAATAAAACTATAAATTTGTGTTTTTGACCTCTATTATCAGACACTTTATGGATTGCGACGAGAATATAATTTTTTCAAATATTTACTGCTGCGTGGCACACTAGTGCGTCTTAGAATCGAAGGCAAAAAAATCGTCAGAGGAGGAAATTGAGTTTTCACCCTTTCAAAAAGAAAAGCGCTACCATCCATTCTGGCTATTAGAATCGATGACACATCACATCCGAAGTTTATCTTCAGTATTTATTCTATCTAGTTCCGCTTTTCCGCTTAGGCACCTGTTTAGGATGTAAAGAATTGGAGGGTGAAAAAAAAAAAAAAAAAACGTAAATTGAAGGGATCGTACCACCACCTAGTGAATTGTGAGAGAAACCATTCTGCCCTCAAGAGAGTAAAGACTAAAATGCGATATACAATTAAAAAAGTAGAGCTTTACAGTTTGATATTGCTTTGCATTCAAAATGATATTGCAATCGAAATTAATTACAGTGAAGTTATTAATGATTTTCTCAAAAAAATCATTCGCTTTTCGAAGAAAATTTTCATTGCACAAGTACAATGACTCAACAAAAAATAAGCCATGGCCAAAAGTAAAAATTAAGCACGCGATAAGCGATGAAACAGATAATTAACAACTTAAAAACAGTTCATACAATAATATATACTTTATACCGTAATTGCCAAGAATTTCATTCATTTACTGTACTAATTTACAAAAATGTGGTTGGTCTGTGATGCCTTAAAGCAGTGGTCTTCAAATTTTTTAATTCATGGTACCTAGAAAAATGGTCCTCAAATTGTGTTCCACGGAACCCTGGGGATCCACAAAGTATACCCAAGATTCTCCCAAAACACAAGAAAAATTTGAGAATAAATCAATATGTATGCAAAATGAATTCACGATCTCTATAAAATTACATTTAACTAAGGCTAATCCTCCTCCCTATTCATTGAAACAGAAAATTTAATTTATATAAAAAAACTTTTTTTAAACTTTTATTATTATAAAAAAAATATTAAGACTTTTTATCTTTATTTTTACACACACACACACTCTCTCTCTTCCTACTAGATTATGAATATTCTATTGTTTACATATCTGATGTTCCACAACATAATTTTATGCTCGTAACTTCGCACAAAGTCCTGCAAGTTTTCTAATGGAAAATATAATTGTTTGCATTTGTGGAAGAAAGCTGTAATGAAGGATAGAAAACAACTTATCAACAGATTCGATGTTAAAATCTAAATTTAAATAGGAAGAGCTTCTAAATTTTACTTTTCAAATTTTTTCACGCGAAATACAAGAGATTTCTCCCACAGTTATAAACATTTTAATGCCATTCAGAACACTGTTTAAGTGAAATATATTTCTCAACGTAAGCGGCCACAAAAAGAAAGTGTACAAATAAATTAAAATCAGAACATTAATGAGATTGATTTTAATATCAAAAGACTATGGCTGCGACAGTGTGTGTGAAAAAAGGAAGTACATGTTCCAGTTACTAAATTTAATGTATGGATTAGCGACACTTGGATCACAAATTAATATTATTAATGTATAAATTATATTAAAATGTTTCTTAATAGTAAATGCAATACTTCTTTATAGGCATGTCTGTCTTCGAAGTATAGTATGGAATGGGGCTCCACGAGTGAGTGATTGAATATTAACGTCGCACTGATTAGCAACACAAGGGCTTTTGGCGACGGTCCGCGTAATTTTGAACCATGGTTAAGTGACGCTGACGACACCTGAGCTGGCACCCCCTCTCCTAACTACCACACCAACTGGAGGACGTTTGAGCTCTCGACAGATTTAACGTGCATCGCACCCCTACACGGTGGATCTTTAGTGGTACTGGGATCGAACTCATGATACGCTAGCCATGATCCGATGCCTAGACCACTTGGCCGCCGGGGCTCGACGAGAATACTTTCTAGTTCTAGGGGGGCTCCACGAAAACGATTTCTAGTTCTAGAGGGACAAGAAAACGATTTCAAGTTCTAGGAGTTCCATAAATTGAAAAAGTTTTTAGACCAATGCCCTGGAACTATAAGTTGCTTACAGGGACCCCATCCCTCCCCCCATAAGAAATATTTAGAAAAATGTATCTTAAAATAATATTTAAAGTAGATCAACTAATTACAAATACTTTATGTGTAAAGTTGTTGAAAAATGTTTCGCATTTCATATTAAAGAAATTCAGTCTAATTTTAAAATAATTTACTCATTAATAATGTTAATTTGTGATCCAAATGTCATAAACATGCACTATATCCATGTATATAAAGGAGAAAAGCGACTCACTCACTGACTGACTGACTAATCACGATATCTCTGGAACTATTCAACCTACATACTTGAAATTTTGTAGACATGTTCCTTTCATAGAGTAGACATCAGCTAAGAACGGATTTTCCGAAATATGAAACGCAAGGAGCGTTACGGGGGTTAAGGGGCGTTATAAATAATTGTTTCCATGTTTAAACTACTCAATGTACAATTTTAAAATTGGGTTAGCAGATTCCTTTCATACAGTAGAGATCCGCTACAAAATGAGTTTGGTGAAAATCGTCCCCCAAGAGGCGTTGCAGGGGCTTAGAGGGCGTTATAGATATTTTCATTTTTAAACTATTTGACGCACTGTCTTTAAATTTGATATAAATAGATTCCTTTCGTAGAATAATGATCAGTTACAAAACGGGTTTTGTGAAAACAGACTTCTAAGTGGCGTTGCGGGGGATTAAGGGGCATAATAGATAAATATATCCGTTTTTAAACTACTTCACCTACCTGCTTGAAAATTGGTAGGTAAGTTTCTTTCCTGGAGTAAATATCCGCTACAAAATGGGTTTTGGGAAAATTGACCCCCAAGGGGTGTTGCTTGGGTGGGGGTTTAAGGGGCGTTATAAAATCCAAATTTTTAACTATTAGACGTACAGTCTTGAAACTTAGTAAGCAAATACCTCTCATAGGGTAGAGATACGCTACAAAATGGGTTTCGTGAAAATTGCCCCTAACTGGCGTTGCGGGACTTAAGGGGCGTTATAGATAATTATTTCCATTTTTAAACTATTAGACGCACAGTCTTTATATTTGATAAATAGATTTCTTTCTTAGAGTAGAGATCAGCTATAAGAAGGTTTTGTGAAAACAGACCTCTAAGTGGCGTTTCGGGGGATTAAGTGGCGTAATAGATAAATATTTTCGTTTTTAAACTACTTGACCTACCTGATTGAAAATTGGTAGGAATGTTTCTTTCATGGAGTACATATCCGTTACAAAACGGGTTTGGGGAAAATTGACCCCCAAGGGGTGTTGCGGGGGTTAAGGGCATATATAAATAATTATTTCTATTTTTAAACTATTAGACGCACAGTCTTGAAATTTGGTGAGCAGATTCCTCTCATAGGATAGAGATACACTACAAAATGTGTTTTGTGAAAATAAACCCTTAGGTGGCGTTGCAGGGGTTCAAGGGGCGTTATTGATAATTTTTTTTGCATTTTTAATTTATTGGACGCACAAATTTTCCTAAGCAGATTTCTTTCATAGAGTGCAATTCCCCTACTAAAAAGGGTTTTGTGAAAACAGACACCGAAGTGGCGTTATAAATAATTATCCCCATTTTTAAACTATTAGACGTACAGTCTTGAAATTTGATAAGCAGATTCCTTTCGTAGAGAACCGCTACAAAATGGGTTTTGCGAATATCAACTACCAAGTTTAATTTCGGGAGATTAAGAGGCGTAATCGATAAATATTTCCATTTTTAAACTATTTGATCATCCTGCTTGAAAATTGGTAGGCATGTTCCTTTAATGGAATATAATTCCTCTAACAAAGAGTAAAACGAAAATTGACCCCCAAGGATGGTTGCGAGGTGTCAAGAGGAGTTACAGAAAAAAATTCCTGTTTTTAATTGTTAGACCCATATACTTGAAATTTTTTAAGCATGTTTCTTTTGTTGAATAGGGATGCACTAAGAATGTATTTTAAGTAAATCAAGTTCTACGGGGGGAGGGGGTACTGGGGTTACTGGGACGTATTGACACAAAAAAATCCTTTTTTCGAGCTACAAGGACTATAATAAAGAAATTTGGTTTGCATTTTTCTTTTGTTGAATTGAAATCCGCTAAGAGGTTATTTTGGAAAACGGCTCTCAACACGGGGATATTGATAGTAAAACTTTTGTTTTTTTTTCTGTTTGATTTAGACTTGAAATTTGGCTTGCATGTTCAATTTACGGAGTAGAGATCCACCGCGAAAATTGGTTTTGCGGGAATCCACTTGGTTTTTGGGTTACGAAAGAGCAAACATCATTCTGTACTTCAATTTTAGAGATTTTTAGAAAATACAAATTAGATGAGTTCTGCCCTTTTTATTTATCAACAGGTGACAGTTACAGGTCTAAGTATATTTTTCAATAAAATCGAATTCTTAATGCTAGGACTTAGATATCAATAATTTATACATATATATAAGCAGTAAAAATTTATAAAACATCATGAAATACCCAGTGAAGCGGGCGGGTAGCAGCTAGTTGCCGTATAAAGGAGAAGTGCAATCATTCAATTGTAGCTCGGTCGTTAGAGCACTGGACTGAAGATTCGTCAATCACTGGTTCGAATCCAAACCGGTGCGTTAATTTTAAAGTATTGTTTATTATTTCTCTGGAATCTGGCTGATTCTAGAACTTTCTTTAGTATATGTAAATTAGACGCAGCGGGCGCCAGCGCGTATGTCCAGTTCTTCCTCGAGTATTCTTCTAGCGTTATAAAAGCGGAATCCCTTCAGTTAAAGGGAATTCTCTCTGTTCTAATAAATACATGTTAAATCAAACCGTGTGGTTATTTCAATCTTCGTGACAATATTTTGTAATTGAGATGTATGCTTATATTTTTTTACACAAAATGTCAAAGTCCTGTTCTATTGAAATCATTTGTAGTCGTATTTTATATTCCGTGTTTAATTTGTTTTGTGTTCTAAACGACATTAAAATGTTTATAGCAGCGAGGAAAATCTTGTATATTTCGCATGAATTTCCACCCTAAAATTTAAGAGCGTTTCTTGCTGAAATTTAGATTTTAATGTCGAATCTGTTAATACGTCGATAAGTTGCTCCCTCTCCTTCGTAATAGGTGCAGCCCCTCCCTCCCCCTGCCCCTATTATGAAAAGATGAAAATTTTGGACATATAAGAAAGTAAAATTTCAACTACAAATCGCCCAGAATTTATCAATCCCAAATATCCCCTGGAAAGAACACCTCCCCATCCGACCCAACTTGGCCACAGATCTCAATATAGAAGATGGCGTAGTGGTCAAGATCAACCGCCAATGAATTATTCCCAAAACCTAGTATACAACCAGGTATATCCTCAACGTCCAACTTCCTATCAGCATCGCCCATCTTTTACTCCTCAGCAGCCGACCATGTACCCAGGAAATCAACGGATCTCGCAACAAAGATCAGCGGGATTGCGACCTGATTCTCCAAATTTCCATCCCAGTCACAGACTACGAGAAAATACGATAATTCGACCATATCAAAGATGAGATCTTATCATCCAAGCGAGCATTAATTCAAAGAAAAGTGAAGCTCTATTGGATACAGGATCTAATATTAACCTAATTTGTAAAAAATTACTAACAAAAGTCAAAGGAGAGAAAAATGTAGAACGCCTAGAATCGGACATATCCACCATTAATGGACAAATTAAGGTTAGTGAATATATTATTTTACCAATGAAAATAGGATACGTTATTAAAGATATTAAATTTCTCATAGTAAATGTAGAATTACCATTCTTAATCATATCTTGTCAATCTATGAGTAGTTTTGAATTAATTATTAATTTTAGTGAACAGAAAATATTTCAAAAAGGCAAAATAATTCCAAAACAGGGTGAACCTACAGAAATTATTGAAGAAATGCATTAGCATAAACTATATAATAAAAGTCTTAAATTTAATAATAGAATTATTTATAAAAACGTTGATCATGTGTTTAATATAGAAATAATTCCTAACAGTGATTATGATATTGTTAATAATATTATTGATAAATTCAAATATGTCTTTGCTAAAAATAAATTTGATGTGGGTGAAATAAGCTGTGTTTCTCCTAAAATCGTACTTAATTCAGAATTACCCATTGCGCAAATCGCCCTTATCGAACCTCTCCTATAAGGCCCGTTTACATGGACGAAAATTGCCGGCAATATACCGGCATGGATCCTCTTTCGAGGCGTTTACATGACGACCCGGCAAAATGCCTGGTAGAAAAGGAGGTTTGATTTTTGTACCCGCAATGGGGCAGGGGATTTGGGGGTAAAATGCAAGAACGTTTTCTAATTTTCCCATGATACATTGCGCCAGATCTTTATTTATTCAAAGATGGCTGCTGTTGTGGTTAGCTAGCGTTGGTGTACAGAAGAAATACAGCTCAGAATACTATTTTGAATGCTGTATATTGATAGTTTTATTTTAAATATTTGTTTGATTCAAATGCAGTTTAGTATTTTATTCTTTAAATATTGGTATAGCTAGAATGATTCTTGAAAATTGTATATTGAACTATTTAATATTTTCTCAATGTGTATATTGTTATACGAAAATTTTTAAAGTTTTTGACTTAATTTATTATGTGTTGCTCTCTTTTAATTCTTGCTTACTTCAAGCGTTAATAAATAGCTTGATTAGTAACTTATAAAAAAGTTAGAAAATTTATAATGTATACTTTCCTTGCCAATGTTTAAATTTTATATAATGAAACCTCTTTTTTTTTCTTTTCTCAAATTTCAGGATATTTTGTAAAAGTGTTATTTTTTATTAGTGCGTTGAAATTTGTTATAATGTTTAATTATTTAATTTGTGTGTTGTTTTTAAAATTTAATTGTGCTAGAAGCCTAGAAATGCTTGATTTTAAAATGTTATTGCTTCATGAAAATGTTATGAACTCTCTGGTTCATCAAGGGGCAGGATATTGTGAATTATATTGACCAGGTGGTCCGAGTCCTGTTTTTTTTCCCACAGGAAATGTTAATTTCCTTCAAGTTATCAAAAACTTCACTCGTATCAAATGTATCAACAAGCTAGTTATTATAGAAGTATTTTAACTGCAAGGCAAAATATTTTTTTCCCTAAAAATAAAAGTATTAAGAACCTGATTTTATGAAATAAGAATTATTACTTTGCATGTATGTTTCCAATATTTTAATAAGTCGATACATATACTTTAAGACATTAGTTTTTGAGATTAATTTGAAATTATTACAATATAATTCTTATGGATGTACACAATAAAATTGCATTTTTTGTTATTTTTCCTGATTTATCTTATTGAGTGTTTCCATATAAGTAAAAAAGTAGTACTATCTTTTTATTAAATAACTCCATAGGGGTGTAATGAAATTTTTTTTTTTACTTTGAAAATTGATTAAAATGTGATATAACCAATAAATAGAATTAACTGTTTTATATTCACATTCCCATGAATTTATGAGGATAAGAGCTTAAAAAGAAAATTTCTTTTTTCTAAAATCTTCAAATTTAATCCATTTAATTTTTGTTATTAAAGCGAATCATGATTTACTGAACCAAAAGATATCCTTTTATATACATATTGAATTGAATGGACAAGTACAAAATTATTTTATAAAAGTAGGCTAAATATTACTGTTTTTCTCCTCGAAGGGTTAAATAATCCCTCAATTATGAAACATACTATGAAAAAGTTCTTATGAAAATATTGTACATTAAGGAAAATACACACTTTCTTACAAACAAAAGTTAATTTAGCTTTTTAATTAAAGTTGGTTAATATAAAAGTTTTGATTAATAATTAGGAATTCTTCTGAGATTGAAATGAAATAGCTTTTAACATCATTTAAAGGTTTTGGGCATCTGAAATAATCTGACAACAAACAAACATTTGATGTTTCATAGTCTGACTTCCTTTATAATTATTATCCTTCAAAAGGTTTGAACTTTTTAAAGACATGTCTGTCTCCAACATTCAGAAAGAAAGAAATTTGACTTTCTTGTATAAATTAAGAAACATGTTTCAAGAAATATGCTTTTTAATAAAATTATTTTATAGTAGATTGAATTAAATTGTTTTCACGAAAATTCTTATTAGACAGTAGTTTTATTTAATAATCAAATTCATTTTAATATACATCATTTATTGACACTTAATTTTAACATTACATGAATGCACTATAAGTGAATAAAGCATTTCATGATATGGTATATAAATCAGACTCTGTGGATGTAACACTATACTATAAGGACAAATCAAGGATCTAACTGCAAATATTCATTGTGCACAATACCTTGTACAATTAGCACATCTCTATTTTTATCTTATTGATAATATCTAATAAATCTCTCTGGAAATCTTATGAATAGCTTTTTCAATTTATTTACAACAAAAAAGTATTAATTTTAAAAATATTTACAAAGAGTATTAAATGTCATCAACCCAAACAAATAAAAGGATACAGTAAAAAAAAATTAAAGAAAATCATCTCCTAAATCAAAGATTAAAAAGCGAAAAAAGGTCAAATTATGCAGAATTTCTAAAATTTTCACTTTATATATATCATTAAGTTTCATCACTTACATATATCTTAAAAGTTTTTGCGAATTTTATTTACTCTAAGTTCAACACTATCAAAATTAATTTAATCAAATCAATGCTTTTTTTTCTATACATTTACAAAAGTAAGATCTGAAAAGGTCTTCCCTTGTTTACAAAAAAATTAATGGCAAAAACTAGTCTTAATACATTACTGATGACAAATTAATTCCCGATGAAATAAGAGTTTCAGTTGAGCTGAAACTTCTACACCACATAAAAGTTTTAAGATCTACATGCATTTTAGCTTTATATTCCATATTGGATTGTTTCAGAGCAATCACAGCTCATGAAGTAAATAATGAAATTGCCCTTTTCTCTTAATTCATGTAACTGAAATTCTACAAGAAAAATTTATTCTACAGCTTCACAAAAAATATACATAGTAAAAATATTCACAAAAAAGAAATTTCATAAAAATTTTTATCTTAAAATTTGTTGCTTTTGGGAGGAGGGGAGGTTTTATTCTCCTCCAATTAAAAAAAAAATGTATGAATTAATTGTGTACAATAATTTTAACTTAGTAAAAAACAGGGAAATAATCTTTAAATTCAAAGGACAAGTAATTGGGTTGTCTGTTCTTTAAAATTAATTAAATCTACAAGAAAACAGCCAGCTATGTGAAATATACTACACGTAGGAACTAGAAAGCAAAAACAAGACATAGCATTACGTTATCTACAAAACTTTTCATGGTATTTTTGAGAATTGTATATGGTATGGGCCCAGATTAAATGAAATATCACAAGAATTTTGAAATTTCAGATCTCTTACAAGCTGGTAAAGTTATAAAATCCACTTCTATACAGTCAACTTTCTGAATTTACATAAAACAAATTTGAATACTGAAATTATACAACTTATAGAAAAAAGTTGAATGAAAGAAACAAATACACATAAAATGGCAATGTGCAATGTAACTATTTTTTATAAAATATCTATACACTTTTTTTCATGTCCTAAAAATACAATAAACCTTCGTATAACAATTGTTCATAACTGTAAAATTACATATTAAATACTAAAGCTTAAACCACCTTAATTTTTATTAATAAATCATTACATTGCATATACTTATCACTACAATCTTTCCCCCTAAAATATACAAAGCATTATCTTCTGTTTTAACGGTAATATTTGATTTTTTTTACACTGAACATACCAACACTTAATGCACTCCTATATATATACTTCTACCTGTTACTGTATGTATAGTGTTAAATATACTTCAGTTCATCCAAATTTAAAACTTATTTGGAGAAAAGCATTTACATGTTATTTCATTATCACTGATATGCAATTAAAGTATCTTTTCATATAATAAATTTATACTTTAAGAAAGATGAAACGACATCAGAGGAAAAAAGATTCAGAATTCTCGCTCTGAAATTTAACTTTTGAAAATATATTAATAAAGTTAGACTAAATAAATGAAAATCATCATTAATTCAACAAGTTACCAAAGTTTATAATTAATAAATTGTGCTCAATTCTAATGAAAATCACAATTTGTATTAATTGTAAACAAGATTCTTTTACCAGGGCAATCCTAAATTTCATGAAACTTCTCAGTTCCCCAAATTATACATGAGCAAAATATTAAATTACTTCAAATTTTCTCTAAGAAATGGTAAATCAGTACTCGTACCATTCAAAAGAATTAGGAACATATATATTAAACTGCTGACTAATTTCGCCAAGCAAAAAGACATCACGAATTTTAAAAAAAAATTAGATCACTATTATTGTTACTGTGATCAGGAACTGGTTCTACTATTGGCTGTATATCGCAGCATTTGGCGGGTTTTTTATTTGAAGAAATTGGTCGATATTATACTATATGCAAGCTCCCCAAATTTGTGCTTTCAACATACGTCACAAAAAATATCAGTGATTTTGGACGATTAGCCCCTTAATTTTGAAAAAAGCTCTCTGAAATTACCTTTTTTTACTGAATTTTTCATGAGTATAGATTATTGCCAACAATAATCATAGAATTGATCCAAATACATTTCTGGGTCAATATTTGTAACTAACTCAATGCAACAAATTTATTTTGGACTTAAATTTATTAGCAGGATAATATCAATATACATGAGCCTTTTATTTTAATACTTATGTCAAAATTAAAATCCAGAGAATTCTTATGCTCAATACATTTTAGATAGATTTCTTTAACACTATGTTAATGCTTCAGTAACATGTGTATAGTCTTTATATCAAATTTATCATCAAAATTATTGAATTTTACATTTTGATAACCCTTGTGCAAATACCAATAAATATATATTTGTTATCCATAGCAAATATATATATATATATACATCTGTGTGACAAATTTATACCAGTCGAATTTTGAAAAACAAATGTGCTAAGAAATCCTCACATGTACCACATAATACATAGATAACACTCAAATATTTTTTTGTAAAAGAATTATGAATTCAAAAAAGACTTTTTATTTTGACCATGCACAAGAGAACAGGACTTTTATATTCAATATATGCACACAAATATATATGTTGTACAATACACACATTTTAATTAAATTTTAATGCCTTTATTTTTTACCTTATTCAGAATTTAATTCTCAATAAATTATATCTTTGTACTAAAATGGTACTGCGAATATAGACTTTCAAGATGTTGCATAATTTTTTACATATGGTAATTTTTATTTCTAATGTTTGAAAGTGGTATTTGATTCACACACACACATCAATTATAGACATTAATGAATCTGTAGTAAATTAAGATATTTTTCCATTTCTGTAGTGAATGCTTTTCGAACTTTTTTTATTCATAAGAATGTAAAATACTTTATATGTTTAACTTTTTATATGTATGTTCTCTATATAATTTAATTTAAAATAAACAAAAATTTACTTTGAAGTAATTACTGTAGACATCTATCCAAAACCCTTTTAGAAGTTTCTTTTGTGAACACAAAAATACTAAGAATGGAGCTCGATTTTAGGTGGCGACGGTTTCTAAGTGGTTGGTATTGAAAACAAGCCAATTCAAAGTGGTCAGGACATAATAAACAGTGAAGAGATGTTTAAAATCTTTACGCTTCATCATTATTATCCACGTTTAAAAAACACTCGCATTTTTACCAGGATATTAAACAAAAGATTTTTTTCCTACAATCATCTTATCTTTTACTGTAATCGAGCAACCATATACAGTTAAGCAGGAAATTTTAGTGGGTATATTGCAAAAGTGCAAGAGCAAAATAGTCGTCGCAATAATAAACAAAGAAATGTTGCGCTTGTTTGGCGGTAAGTAAACGAAAACATAATCACATGTCCTCTTCATGATAATCGCGCTAAAAAATCTGGTTGTTTCTATGGTTACATTGTATAGTCACGTGAATCTATCAACCAATCACCAGATTCTCATGTAAACGGCTGAAAAAAAATACCGGTAAAAAGCCGGCTTTTCTCCCCAATTCCAAATTGCTGGCATTTTGCCGGCGTCCATTTAAACGGGCCTATAGATGACGCGGAAATAAAAAACAATTAGATGCATTGCTGACAGCAGGAGTAATTAAACCATCTCATAGTTCTTATGCTGCCCCTATAACGTTAGCATTTAAAAAAGAGGACAATGCTCGAACACGATTATGTATCGATTATAGAAAGTTGAATGTTATCACAAAATTAGATGCGGAACCAATTCCTCGAATAGATGCAGTTTCAGATAAATAAACACATGCAAAATTTTTCTCAACGATTGATTTATGCAGTGGATATTGGCATAGTAAATTAGATGATAATGAATCTGAAAAACTTGCATTTACATCAAATTATGGTCTTTTTCAATTTAATCTCTTGCCTTTTGGATACAAAAATTCCCCAGCTATTTTTCAAAGAGCAATTCGACAAATTCTAAATAAATATCAAATAAAATTTGCTCTAAAATTACTTTGAAGATATAATAGTATTTTCAGAATCAATTGAAGAACATACAAAGCATTTAGAAGAAATTTTTAAAATTTGTGAAATAGAAAATATCAAATTAAATTCTCAAAATGTAAATTTGGTAAAGATACAATTGATTTCTTGGGATATGAGATAAAACAAGCGTCATACAGTCTAATCAATACGAATGTAGAAATAATTAAAAAACTCTTACCTCCTCGAAATGCAAAAGATTTACAAAGATTTCTCGGTAGTATTAATGTTTACCATAAATTCATTCCTCAATATGCAAAATTAAGAATGCCATTAAATAATCTTCTTAAAAAGAATCAAAATTGGAACTGGATCCCAGAATGTCAACAGTCTTTTCAAAAACTTACAGACAGCTTAATTTCAAAACCAATTTAGCCTTATTCAATCCAAATTACCCTTGTCATCTTTATGTTGACGCATCGAAAACTTCCATATCATGTATCCTCAAACAGAAACCGAATGGAGATCAGCACCCGATCGCATTTCACTCAAGACGATTGAGAAATTATGAAATTAATTATACGATAACTGAATTAGAATGCTTAGCGATAATTGATAGTTTAAATTCCATTGCTATCTTCATGGATCTCCTTTCACAATTCATACAGATCATAATGCGTTAGTTTGGCTTAAAAATTTTTAAAATCCCACAGGTCGACTTTTTAGATGGTCTTTAAAAGTTTCCATGTATGATTTTGATATCAAATATAAGAAAGGTAGTACCAATATTGAAGTTGATATGCTAACCAGAAATCCTATTGCTTATCATTTAATTAATACTCCCCCAGAACCTTTAGACAGCAATGAGATAATTCATTTTCAAAATTTGGAAAATACATCAGCCCCTAAATGTTTTAAGAGAGATGGTGTTTTCGTTGTAAAAAGACAAGGTTTATGTAAAATAATTGTACCCAAAGCACTACGAGGGAAAGTAATAGAAAAAACACACGAAAAATTTGGTCATTCTGGTGTAGCTACCATGTTAAAATTAATATCGCCGCAATATTACTGGATAAAAATTATAACTGATGTAAGAAATTATGTAAAACACTGAAACGTGTCAATTTAATAAGAAGTCACATCAGAAAAAATACGGACTGATGTGTGTGAAAAACTTCCCTTATGTGAAAAACCTTTTGAATTGTTATTAGTAGATAGTGTAGACGGTTTAACTTATTATAATTCAGTAAAGAAATAATTGCACATTATTATAGATCATGCCACCAGATATATTTAAACTTTCCTTTCAAAAAATGCAACAACTGATACCGTATATTAATTGTTTGAGGCAAATCTTCAAAAATCATATACCAGAAAAAATATTAAGTGACAGGAATACTGCATTTACATCTTCAAAATTCAAACATTTTTTAAAACATAACAATGTCACTCAATTACTAACTACTTCTCATCGACCGCAAACTAATGAAAAAGTGGAAAGATTCAATCAAACTATCATTACCCACTTAAAATGCGAAATTAGTAAAAACACAAGTAAAGTCCCATGGACAAAGATTTCAGAAAAAGTAACGCATCAATATAATCAAACTCCACATACAATAACAGGTTTTCCTCCCGCCTATTTAATGTATGGCAATTTACCTTTTAAAATTTCTCTCTCTCACTAAGAGATAATAAAATATATCCTCCCATAGAAGAAGCAAGAAAATTAGCCAAAGAAAGAACAGAACAATATTATAACATCAATAAAATGAGGTACGACAAAAAATTTCAAAAAGCTGATTTTAAGGTTGGTGACTTAGTGATGTATGAGGAATTCCAATACAAGGAAATTAAGTCCCCCTTATATATCCAGGTTCTTACAGAGTATTAAGTAAATATTTAGATGTATTGTTTGAAATAGATAGACCCAGTACCCTTAATAGAACCGAAACTGTGAATTAGTTCATTCAATCCGCTTAAGGCATTTTCATCCATCTGAAAAATTTCAATTGAATTACCTTCAACAAAATATTCAAAATAAAGAGAAAAAGAAATTTATTGTGTAGTACAGAAATGACTGAGTTTTGCTTAACAAGACTCTTCGAAGAGGAATAGTAAAATAAATTATATTAAAATATTTATAGAATATATTTTGTGTTAAGTGATATTGTTGTTTATAGTATTTTATTATATAAAATTGAGAAATTTTAATGTATTTCATTATTTTATTTTAAATTGTTAAAGGAATTATATCATTTATATGAAAGTATTGGTGTTAAATAAATGAAAGATATAACGTTAGTTATTAGAGAAATGACACTCAAATGTACTAATATTAAGGGAACCGATTGTGATTAAAATTAAAGTCACATTGCATTCTTATTATCCACTGAATTTTATTATTTTGTTAATTATTCTATTCATCAGTAACTTTACTAAATTTAAATTTAAATTAAAAATTTTCTCATATTGAAATTGTGTGTTTTGATATACTGGCCACATATCAGGATTCACTGTTTCTCGAAATTTTCCTGGTCTAAATTTAAAGCAATTAAACAACTTGATTTTAGAAATGATACAGTGGATCGAAGAGAATACAATCATTATGATTTTGTATATGTCTTGAAACATTAAGAGGACAAACTTATTTAGTTTGATTTGTGTACCTCTTATTGTGTTTTCATATTAGCATCCCTGAACATCTGTGATTTGATCACGCAGATTTGTCAGAGAGATGTGTTGGTATTGGTATGGTGTAAATTATATTACTGAATATGAAATGCGAAGGAGAAAAATTTGTCTATGAAATGAATAAGTTGCAAAAGTTAGAGAGATTCAAAATGTTTTATGTGATGATTTGAAGTAAAAGTGAATATGGTGAAAAATTTACTATACTAATTTGTATGTGTTGTTGAAAAATAATTACTATAAGTAATGATAGATTTATTTCTAGAAATGATTCCACTTTTCGAATCGAGATAAATAAAAGAGCTCTTATATTCTTATAATACATGTAAAAGGAATATGGTCTGGTGTGATGAATAGTGTATAAGTGTTACATAAACTGTTCACATTATTAATCATATCATTTTATTCATGTCTATGCTTTGATATTTTAACAATGTATTTCAGTTATGTATATTTTTATGTAACAAAATTAAGTAGTACTACGAAGGCGCCTTGTGTGAGTATATTTTAATAGAAAATTCGTATCTTAATATATATTTGTATATCATGTATTTTTTAAATTATATTATTGTTTAATATGATAAATTTCCACACATAGGTAGACTATGTGCTAGCAATAACACAAATCTAATAATATGAAAGATTTAGAGGAAACGTTAAGCTCTTTTTCTGGATGAAACATACGATTTGAAAACGCTAATGTACATTTATGTGTAAGGAATTTCATTTTATCAATTAAGGTTGTCCGGCATAATATGGCAAAGTTACGGGAGTTTCGAAAATCCGATTTCAGGTTCCTTGTTCCCCACCCAGAAAAACACCAGGAAAGCCTTTCCCACACTTTAATTTTAAAGCAAGCCCCTGCCACGGTTCATGTAAAATATCTGGCATTTGACGTATTTATGGGATTATCTCCGAGAATATTCGGATCGGCAGGCCCGAAATGCGTCCCAGACCCACTTTTTGAGAGTCTCTACGTCTGCAAGTTAGGCTTGTGCTACTGTCCACGATTTTTTAGGCCCTAAAGCACTATCTGGAAAAGTTACAGGAATTTTTAATATTCGAACAGACTCTCGTTCACCATCTCAAATTACACCAGGAACGCACTTTCCCCGAGCCTAGAATTTAATGGTAAACTTCTGCCCCGGTTTACGTAATAGACGGTCGTCCTGAATTATCTGGCAGTTATTTCTCAGATTGAATATCAGATTCGGATTATCCATTTTGAAATACGACAGCGACGATAAGTCCCTGCCGCGGTGTGTTTAAATACGTTCAATTAGCATTACCCGGCAAAGTTACGGTTATTTTTGGAAACTGATTCGAAAATCGGATTCCACACCCTGAAATACGCCGGGCATTTACTTTTCGTGCCTTTTGGTTTACAATATCTGCTTCCACAGACACACGAGCACTGCGACATTTTGCGAATTTTCCCATTTTCCGGATTCTTTACATTTCCAGCAATAAAAAAAATTATGGCTTCATTTACTGAAATAAAAATTATCCTATGTTTTAATTTCCTGTGTTTCATTTCTATTGAAATGTCACACAGTATGCAAAATTATATTATGATCGGCTGAGTAATTTCCGAGTCCATTGCGGACAAACGCTGTGACACGTATATTTTTTTATATAAAGTTATAGTTGTTGGTTAGTAGTTTTTTCCTAATTTCAATTTGAGTTTTATATGTTTATGTACTGAAAGAATTATTTTCACTGTGCACTAATTACAATTTTTTTGTAATAAAAATGAATAGTTTGTTTTACAAATATGTTAGATAGATTTTATTATCATCTTTTTTGCACGGTTTTTTGGGAAATATTTAGATTTTTTTTTACCTTAGACACATTTTTAAAAATGTGGAACGCATTCCTAATTTTACCATAGGTTGCAAGCACGGTAATAATATATTGTTATGAAAATCGTTTCAACGGAACATTTTACTTTTAATTGGTTAATATCGAAGAGATTCGAGTCAAAATATCTTAAAGTTAGTTGCCAACTATCTTGATTTACAAGCATAACAGAAGCATATCTGGAATTACGTGAAATGTCTTGCATTTGCTTCATTCATCTTCTGTAAACTGTAACACACCTGCATTTTCATATTTCTAAAAAAATATTTATTCACATTCGGGATTATATGCTTAAATCATTATTCAAAATGGCGCAGTGAAGCAATTTTGACGGCGAAGGACAATCGAAAAATGAAGAAATTTAAGGCCAATCTAATTATGTTTGCTTTTTATATCTACCTGTTTTATTTATTTAAATATTCAATTATCGAATTATATTGGTGCTAGTTTGATATCTTGAGTCTATGTGCTTAGTTGTTTATGTTCACCAAGATGGGCGATAAGATTACAATATGGTTGATATTTTTAACATCTGGCAATGTAGTTGCCATGGGATAACGTATATTAAATAATTTTTGGCTTTTTCTCGTGGTAACCTTATTAATTTCAGACGATTTTAATTCAATTTCTTTAACAATTTAATCATTTTATTGCATTTGTTCTATCTTGCAAAATGAAGCAGTTTTCTTGTTTTATTTTGTGCCATTTTCGAAAATGACACTTCTAATATATTAAGTGAGTAATGGATGTTTTTTTGAAAGAGAGAATGGGTGTTTTAATTTTAATTATTGCATCATCCATTTTTTACTTTATTTACTTTTTATAAATGTTTTTAACGTTCCTTGTTCGATGAAATTCGATGAAGGAACTTGCAGTTTTTGGAATATTGCACGTTTGCAGTACTTTTTATTTGATACTCATTATATAATATTTAATATACATTTTGTAATTTTTTTAATAATATAATGTAAAAATACAATTATTTTCGTGATAATCATATAATATTCGTTATTTGTAATTGTTATTAATTATATTTTTATGATTATTAAATACGTTATTTATATATATAATTATTTATAAGTATTATGTTATTTCTTTATTATGATGTTGTTTATTCATGATTTTTATTAATTTATAATTATATAAAATGAGTATTCTTATGTACGCTTCTTACAATACGATGTGCTTACTCTTTTTATAATAATATTAAATTATATTTATATGATTATTATTAAAACAATTACTGTTAAATCATACTATATGATATATAATAATTACTATATAATATTATATTAATAGTATATATAATAATTAGTATAAAATTATATTATAAGATTATTATATATTACATAATATTTACCGTCAGTGAATAATTTTTTAGATTATATGGATATTTACTTTTTTATTAATCTTGGTTATTCTATATCTTTCTACATTCTTCATTCGGAATAGATTTACTGTATCTCAAAAGTTTAACTGTGTTTAAAATATTTATGACGAATTTCTAATCCCCCTAAAACTTTGTAAATCATTAAACAACGCCCATTTTTCCTGTTAAGTCAATTGAATTTTACGAAAGTTTAGTTTTAAAAAATACTCAGTTTAAAACTTTTATGCTTAACTTTGTTGCAATGGGCATTAGTGACCCGCGAGCTAGTATTAAAGTAATATGAACAAAATTTGATCTAGGTCTCAAAAAGGTTCGACATCCCTGCTACAAATAGAAGGATTAATTTTAAAAAATAATATATATGTGCTGTTATAAAAAATTTTTTTATATCAATTCAAGTCAACACATTCATATGAGAGTCGGTTTAAAATTTGGGATTAGCCAGATAGTATTTTTTTCCAACTACTGGACAACCAACAAACTGAATTATACACTTTAATACTAATACACGCATATATTGTTAACCATAGAAGGAATTAAATAAACTATAGATTAAAAGAGAAAATAACTTGAAATTTCTAGAAACGTTTTTACAAAATTCGAAGTGTACTTACAAATCTGGAAAAGGGTGGAAGATCTAATATTAAATTTTTATTTTATATAAAGATCAATTTTTTGAACAGTGCACTAGACTAACAATAGCAATATGAAATAATCCGAGAACTAAACTGCTGGTCTAGGAAACGTTGAAGTGGTTTCTATATTTGGCGCTTTATCTCCAATTCCATGTTTTAGAAATATTTGTAAGATTGAAAACACGTGTTATAATTGGATTACTCATATTATAAAGCTTTTAAATTCAGATTAAATGTTGATTTTGGACAGTTCTCAAGTTGCTTTGAAGTCAATCAGAAAATTTTATAAATAAGAAATTTCCTAACCTCTAGTAAGTTGTTACATAGGTACCTAACTGAGGGCAAAGGATTGATTCGAGCACCATTATGACCAGCGCAGAGAGGCTTTTACACTTTGGAAGGAAACGTTACCTTCCCGTGGTCAAAAATAGATCGGAGCGGGAGCCTAATTCATGGTGGAAAAAAGAAAAGGGGTGAGAAATAGCCAGACTTTGTTTCTCAATTATTTTATACACAATTATATTTGGGAATGAGGGAAGAGCATTGATAAATCTGTAGTGATGCGACTGTCCCAATAGGTGATTCATTATGTGGAGTTTCGGCTAGCTTTTACAATCGTTAGCGATGTAAGAGGAACCTTTGGTTCGAGTAGTGATGTTACACGGAACAATGATTTGAATAGTTCACCTGAAAGTAATATCGATGAAGATTGGTGTGATAGAGACGGGATAAATCGCGATTTGATGTAGTGATTCGAGAGGTTTCGGTAATCAAGGATCCGAGAATAGGATAGTCCAAAATGACTATGGTAATCGACCGTCCGAGAATCGGATGATCGGAACGATTATGGTAATGGAGGAAACGGGAATCGTCTGGCTCGAAATGATTTTGCAATCGAGGATCAGGAAGAGACTTTTGAAATCTCATGCCCTCAACCATCGTTGGCGAGATTGGCACATACTTGCAGCTTGGCGACAAAATACGTTTCCGCGCATGCGCTCTGCACCTGTATAACATAGCAGTACTTCGAAAACCAGATAAAATGAAAATTTACAAAGAAATTCTTTTATCTCAATTGCTGGAATTGTATCCTCACTGTATTGAAAATACGGATAAATCCACATCAGAAGAGATTGTGTAAAGAATAAATCTGGAAAAAAAACGAACAAGAAGCTGTAAATTTAAAATCACTGCTCTGTGGTTTCAAAAACAATTGGATTGCTTACAACTAAAACCCGTCACCATCCGGTCTAGTGTTAGTAACGCTGACTGCTGTGTCAGGGGCATTGGTTCGAATCCGGTGAGTGATTTTGGGGTCATTGGCGGGGCCGGTTTCGGCAACAGTGGGCCAAACGTTTTTTTTATATGTTACAAAAATCAAAATATTAGCAAATGTTTAT
>BMAO01027162.1:0-16834 GCA_019973975.1 Trichonephila clavata | reverse complement strand
AAAAAGTTCTAGCATATGCTTCCAGAACTTTAACCAAAGGCGAAAAAAATTACTCCACGAGAGAATAGGAATGCCTTGCATCGTATGAGCTATCAAAAATTTCGACCATACCTATTCGGAAAACATTTTACCATTGTAACTGATCATCATTCATTGTGCTGGCTCATGGGTCTGAAGGATCCTTCTGGAACATCGGCCAAGGTGGGCCCTTCGTCTTCAAGAGTATGCTTTTTCAGTAAAATAAAACTGGTAAGAAGTATAAGGATGCCTCTTTCAAGAAATCCTGTGGAAGAAAACTGAGACAACAGACAAATTTCTAGCTGTCGCTACGAGCATGAATCTTATAATCGAACAGAAGAAAGACCCGACCACACTAGAATGAGCCCTTCAAACAACAGTTTCCCTATATAGAAGAAACCTTTGAATTAGTTAAAGGATCCTCTGTAAAAAAATTTTGATCTAGTTGGAAAGATGTGGCTACAGTCATTCCCAAACATCTTCGCGAGTCGACATACTCAGGCATTTTCATGACGAACCCACCGCAGGACATCTTTGCTTCGCGAAAACTTATGACAGAATTCGCAAGAGATTTTACTGGCCGGGTTGAATCGAAATGTTGTGCGATATGTCATACACTGTCGGAGTGCCAAAGGAGAAAATCCGTTCATCAACGACCACCTGGACGCTTAATTCCCATCCCTCCAGCTATTGCACATTTCCATCATATTGGGATCGATCTTTTAGAGAGACTTTCAAAATCTATTCGTGGTATCTATTCCTAGTCTGCACAGATTACGTAATATATATACTGTTACGAAAGCGTTACCGACCGCTGAAGCTGAAGAAGTAGCGAAGTTCTTGTTGAAATTATTCTGAGTAATATTCTGAGAAATGGAGCTCTTGAATAATTATCACCGATCGTGGGACTGTCTTCCATTCAGACTTGTTTCCGCTCTCATCGACCTGTGTAATGTCGATCATCGTATGACAACCGCGTATCATCCTCAAACGAATGGATTGACGGAACGCTTCAACAAATCTCTGGCCGATATGTTGTCCATGTATGTTGATACAGAACAGAAAAATTGGGACGAAATTTTTACCATTTGTAACATTTGCCTATAATGCTGCT
This sequence comes from Trichonephila clavata, assembly GCA_019973975.1. Classification (NCBI taxonomy): domain Eukaryota; kingdom Metazoa; phylum Arthropoda; class Arachnida; order Araneae; family Nephilidae; genus Trichonephila; species Trichonephila clavata. The sequence continues at coordinate 15,702 of BMAO01027162.1, read as the reverse complement.
TAACAAGAGACAACAGGGCTTACACCTTTCTATCTACTTCATGGTCGTGTGGCCGCGGTATCCAAGTGGTCTAGGCATCGGATTGTGGTTAGCTTGTCATGAGTTCGATCCAGTACCACTGAAGACCCACCGTGTAGGGGAGCGATGCACGTTAAATCTGTCGAGATCGCAAACGTCCTCCCGTTGGTGTGGTGTGGTAGTTAGGAGAGGGGGTGCCAGCTCAGGTGTCGTCCGCGTCACTTGACCATGGTTCAAAATTACGTGGACCGTCCCCAAAAGCCCTCGTGTAGCTGAACACTGAGACATTAATATTCACTCGCTCACTCACTCACTTCATGGTCGTGAAGCTAAAACGACGTTGGACACAATGTTACCATTCGATCCTAATGATGTGGATCACGATTACATCAGCAAAATAATTGCTAGAGCTGAAGAATCAAGACAGCTAGCCCGAGTGCTAACATTGAAAGCTCAAGATAAAGACCGTCGACGTTACCATTCTAAACATCGAATGGCATCATATGCTCCTGGAGATCTTGTATGGGTCTATACTCCAGTACATAAAGTCGGGTGTTTCAGAAAAACTGCAAAGAAGATATATTTTGGACCACATAAGGTGTTACGCCCGATTATCAGACGTGACCTATGAGGTGCAAGATTATGATCCTGACTCCCGAAGAAGAAAACCGAAAGACGTTACCCATATATTGCGTATGAAACCATATCATGATCGAACTAAGCAGATGAAACAGAAGACATTCAAGCCAGAACATCGTCCTTCAGTAAAAGAAAACAAATACAAGTGACGATTACAAAGAACCAGTGACACGTTCCAGAATGAAAACATGAAAAACATCGGGACGGTGTCATTTTATTGAGAATAGCAATGCCATATAAAGCAGAAGTACAATCTTTCACTGTAGCTCGGTCGGTAGAGTACTGGATTGAAGATCCGTCGACCACTGGTTCGAATCCGAGCTAGTGCGTGTTCATCCAAAGACTGGAGTTTTAAATTAAAGTAATTTTTATTATTTCTCTGGAATCTGGCCGATCCTAGAACTTTCTTTAGTGTATGTAAATTAGATGCAGAGGGGGACAATGCGTGAGCGCTCATGCCCAGTTCTTTCACGAATGCTCTTCTAGCGTTATAAAAGCGGAATCCCTTCAGTTGAAGGAAATTCTCTCTGTTCTAATAAATACATGTTAAATCTAACCGTGTGGTTATTTCAATCTTCGTGACAATATCTTGTGCCATAAAGTTTTGAAAGCAGTGTTTAAGCAAAACAAATGTATGGGCGCTATTTAAAGAATCGCTGTAAATTAAATTATATTTTTTCTTTTTTTGAAATCAGCGTTATGTTAACTGAGGAGCAAAGTTAAACCTGACGGCATAAGAAATAAGATATCTAGAAAAAAATGAGTTTAATGCACAAAGGAATTTAATTCCCATATATATCACACTTGGAATAATACTACAATAGTAAAGAAATAAGTTTAAAAAAATCAGGAGTTATATATACAGGGCGTAATACAAATGAGAACAACACTGATTATAATTTGTATTAGACTTAGCTACACTATTGAAGCTCGAAGGTAAACGTATCTATCTATGTATGTATCTATGTTCGTCTATCCTCTCACGAACCACACGAAGCAGAAGCTCGCTGTAGGTACCAAAAGATTGGAATGATCAGAGGAAGCCGTTTTGACCATTTATATTCCGATATTGCAAATAGTTGAGAAGATATTAATTAAAACATTCAACTTAACTTTCGCCTGCATTGTTATAACAACGTTATTGTTATAAAAATGACGTAAATTTGCGTCGAAAACCGATTTTTCAGTTTAACTGTCCAAACAGGGTTTGCATGTTACAACAATGTAGACGAATGGTGGTTTTTAGTGTTATTAATTAATAGCAATTTAGGAATTTAAATGACCAAAATTGATTCCTAGGATCATTTCCCTTCTACAGGCTTGCTTTTTCTTTCTGTGTGAATCGTGAGAAGATAGCCTCATATAGATAGGTAGGATTTTTTTCTACGAATTAAAGAATACGCATCCAAAAATAAGCCGTTGTTGCAATAGTTAACTGTAGAAGTTTTCTGATTAATTATTGAACGAAAATGGTGAAAAATTAACATTCTTTTAGTTTAAACCTGCTTGATTTTTATTATTTATTACTAAATTGGTTAATTAATTCGTTCATTGTCTGTTTTTTAGTCTGAATAAACTGGAGTAGCTTTGCAAATTATTAATCAAAAATAGAGAAATTAAAAAGAAAAAAAAAGATCTTATCCCGAGAGAAAAAAAAAGAGTTTTATACTTGAAAAATCCGTGAAACATCGGCTGAACGGAGGGAAAGATACCTGTCTGACAAAGAAAAGAAGAAATTTCGGAAAAGGGAATTTAAATGACTTAAATTTTAGAAATCACTCAAATCGTGCATTCACTCCCAACCCAAAGTGCTGTCACCCAAGAAAGAAAGAGAAAAAGAGAAAATTTACTTAGGGATAAAGTTATATCCATGGAGAAATTCCTTGCAACACCGGACTAAGTGGAGAGCTTCATATTTGCTAAGCGGAGTGTATACTGACCCGTCCGATGGAGCAAAGAGGTGGAAGAAACTTCAAAAAAGAGACGATGATGATGAATGACATGATGAATGAAAGTTGCAGTCTATGGCCTTCAACTTTTTGGCAAAATCAAGTAATTTTAAGCGTCCAGAATTAGCATTTAGAATTAATTTAAATAAAGGAAAATAATGTAAAATTCGATGAAGAATAATTGTGTTATTTTTTAACATTTAAAGCGGAAGACTTCAAATGTTTAATCCGGGAGCAGTGCGCTCTCGGTACTAACGTTAATGGTCACGCGGGTGACTAAGTCACCCAATCATTTTTTATAATTATTTTTATTATACACGATAAAAATCACAATTCTAGTGAATAATTTAATTAAGAGAAAGTATACTTACCTACTTTCAGGACTTTTCAATTTCTTTGATATATCAGAAAAAAATCCAATAAAACTGAACTAAAATGTATTAAATGTGCGAGACCTAAAAGGACGCAACACAGACACTTTTTGCTAACATTACAGAGGAATGTTATTTGCAGACAAAACTGTCATATTTTGTTCAAGTTATTGTAGTTTTAATGCCTTTTGATGACAGACAAACAGTAAGCTTAACTTTTTCTGGCATTTGTCTTTTTGACAGGGCAAATTTTGTCCTGTGGTACACTTTTGGCTTCATATTTTAGTTGATGAAGTTCTTTAGGAAGCATTTGAAAATTTTCCTTTCGTTTAATGTTCATTCCTCTTCTCAAAATTTACTTTTGCCATCATGATTAGTAAGCATTATTTCAACAGGTTCTTCCATTGCTTGATCCGTTTCAACTTCCTTCAATAGAAATCACGGATTCCTATTTCTTTTTTATATTCTGCTCATTTACATTTGTTGCAGGGGGAAAATGTATCATGTTCATAGAAAATATTTCGGAAAAAAGTGGTCGCGTGGGGAAATCGGTCAAAATAAGAACTTTCAGATTCTAAAGAAACGTTTGCCACTCAAAAAAAAGGGGGAGCTTTGTGACAGATACATTTTAGTTCCTCTGAAGACTTTCATATAGAAGGATACTGTCATGGTGATTGATAAAAAATAAACAGCAACGATTTCGTAAGCCTGGTGTTGCTCTGCGCCTCGCGCGAACAGGGTTAAAAGTGCATTCAGTATAAAAATTTGGATGTTAGTTCTAAAAAAGAACTGTGTAAAACGTTTTCTTTAAGCTTTATATGTTTTTCATTATGCTTATCATAAAAATAAATCTTGGCGATATAGTCCTTCAATCATCTGTGCTTTCGAACTATCATAAAATTCTTTCACATGGAATAAAGCGCAATAGAAATACATTATTTACAGATTCCCTAAATAAGAGTGATGGATTTTTTATCTTCCTACAATTTTCCTCTGAGTCTGGGTTTTGCTTTTTCTCTGAAAGAGTAGTATTTTAGGTTTAAAAAGAAAACGTAATAAAAAAATCTTTCATCTTGTGGAATTGCAGCAAATCAAAAAAATGTTTTTTTTTAATTCAAAGACAGCTTGAAGTGGAGATAACGTAATATTGCCAGATGATATATATAAATTATATCAGTGTAAATGTGTATTTTTCATTATGTCAGAAAATATTTTGTTTTAATTCATTTCAGTAAACTAATTTTTTTGAAACTTTTATTTTCTATATGCTCGCGCCCCCTTGTAGAGCGATATGCTTGAGCCCCACAGTTTGAGAAACGCTGCTTTAAGGTATCCGACTGGTTTAAAACCATCATCTTCATTAAAAAAAATCGAAATTAATTTTATAGTCTATTTAGGTAACATATTTAAAAAGCTTTCTAAAAATATCTTACTAATAACTCCAAGTCAGTTTTAAAAAAAAGACTAAATCGAAACCGGAAGTGTGAGTTTTCAGTTGATTTTCACCCGCAAAGTATGATTTTTATTCATTTTAATGTATTTCATTTAATTCTTTTCATGTTTAGTAAACTTTATTTAGCTTTATAAATATTTTAAAATAGATATTTAGCTTTCAAATATGCATCAGTTAACTGATTGCAATGTTTGTTTTGATTTAAACAAGTTGCTACATTTTATAATTTGCGGCTCAAAATTAGAATATTTTTATGTTTTTTATAAAGCTTTTAAGTAGAGTTATAGTTATTTTTTAGTAAATTAAAGTTCTCATGCAACAAGATCAGTGAGGTAAAAAAAAAAAAAAAAAAAAAAAGAGATTTCTAGAGAGCAGAATTTGTTGGAGATACGTGAAAGAAAAATCAATGGATTTCCAAATTCAGTATAATTCTTTCAAAAAGACATATCGATCTTTGCGATCAAATCTCTTAAGAAAATATCTTCATGGGAAAAAGAACTACAATGAAAGTTTTAAGAATGTTGAGTGGAGAATATCTCGAAAGAGATATTTGTTGAGCTATTACCTCGACTCCAAAAGTTAGGAATGAAATTAGAGCCGGAAACGAAGGGATATTTGTGGTAAATCCACAAAACGAGAATTGTTTATTTAACGAGGCATTCAAAACAGATAAGAAACTGTCTCTCATAAAAAAAGAAAGATTCTTCAAAAATGTAAAAGTTTTCAAACATGAGTTTCAGAAAAACACCACGTACAAACATGGAAAGTTTTAATACCTTCCTAAATCTTTAAAAATTTTATTTCATATATTGCATATTTATTTTGCATCTTCTGAAGAATGTTATTTTTGTACATTACGGTTCACGTTAACAATAATATCTCTTAAGTAATTGAAGTATTCTTAAGAAATTTTTCGGGTTTATTTGTAATACAGTGAATGTGCTTTGTGCTAAAAGCTAAGGGTAATTTTTCATTTAATTTATTTTGTAATGTAATTTTATACACAAAAGATGGTTTTTTAAAAGAGAATTCAGGGTTTTTTCATTTTGAACACCTGTGTTTCATAATTTTATTGTAAAACTTGAGTATTTTTAGTGTACAGCATAGTTAAACGTTAAAGAATTGTATTCCTGCAAAAATGTCAGTTGTTTTTGTAATCTATATTTTCTTACAGGTCTTTGCAAAAGAGTAATTTTTCGAATATTTTGGCTCAAATTTCTCAATATTTTGAAAAAATCATTGTGATTTAATTTTATAGTTTTACACACAACATACTTAAAAAATAACAATTAAATAATCATTTAAGATATATTTTAGAAAATTGTCTCCGAACCCAGTCGGTTACCTTATATCTTCTCTGTAGGATTGAAGCCCGGGAATCTCGCGTGCTACACTATCTGGTGAATACTCTTTCTTCAGATAATTATTGACAAATGAAGTTCTGGGTGAGTGGATGTTATGCATAAAAACGATCTGGGTTCAGATAAAAGATTAGCTGAGGGGAATCAAATTATAAGGAGCGCGATCTACTCTCGGCCCCACCTTTGACGTGTGGGAGGAAGTGAATGATGACTAGCCACATTTATCCAATTTGTTTATTAAACACACAAGTTATCAACAGACAGATTTCTAATAATACAAACTAGAAGAGATGTTCCTAATAAGAGCAACAGAAGATTAAACAACGAGAGACGCGAACTATTAGAATACTTTTTATATAGCGATCCTCCTTGTTTAGGATCAATCCGCTTCTCTAAATGTCTGAGTTATAATTGAACTATAGTCACCAATCGTCACTTTAATACCTTCAACTATCTAATCTCTGAAACGTGCTAAATGTCAAATAATACCTGATCGGCAGTTATCTATCCTCTAAGTCAGATTCTCTTAATCTGCATATATCTCCTTCTACCTATCTAACTAGCCTGAAAACCTAGACTATATATATCCAACCTAATCTGCATATCACGGTTGCTTCTTCAAAGGGTTGGTTGTGATTAGTTTCAATTGATAGATCAAAGATTTCCTAGAGGATTAAAGGAAGGACGTGTATAGATTCGTCACAAAATGTGTGTCCTTTTCATGAAGTGCTATGCAAATGCTCATCTATCATGAAGCCAGGGACATCACTCTTAAACTGAGGAAGCTTTGATTCATGTCTTTTTCTGGGACTGAGAAAAGAATCAAACATCGACGAGAGTTTTGATCTGAAAAGAGACTGGAGAACGCTATCGTCATGAAAATATCCAAAAAATCCATACTTCGGTGGCAGTGGTATCCTATTTTTTGGGGGGGGGGGAGATGTTAAATGGCTGTACATCATTGCGTGAAAATTAACCACACACTCCTATACGAATGAGATTTTAAAACCACATGAGTGGAGACCCTGAGGATTAGTCTGAACCATTTCGTTTTTATGCATGATAATATTCGATCATATAAATAGCTTCACTTGCTAATGATGATCTGGAGGAAAAGGATATTCGTTGTATGGTGTGATTATAGTTGCGGGTAAAATCCTCTGGAAAGAGCCTTACATGCCATTAATCTGTACCAGGACATTGAGGGTTTAAAATGTTAACTTTGAAAAACATGGAGATTTCGTGTACAGTTATTGATCAGCACTGTTACTTACAGTACTGTATTTTACAGTAAGCGAGCTCCTTGTCATTCTGGTAAAGCTGCTTTAGGTGAACTCGCTGTTATTAGTCCAACTGGTATAGCGTTGTGATGTATTTTTATTTAACCAGTGTTTTACACACATATCTGCATTTCACCTTAATATAGCCCCTGTGTTATTATTAATATTTCTCAATTGTCTTCTTCAAAGTCTAATGAATACGTATATAGATTCCTTTAAATTAAACCAATCTTTTCAAGATATAACATTTTTTGTTTGTGATCTCAAATTTGGACAACAATATGCTTGCATTTATTTTCTGCTACATACACTCATGGACAAAAAAATTAGCGCACAAAGAAATAATTGCGGGATCATAACGAAACTTGGCATGAAGAAACATGTCGGGTAGATATGCAAATTATTAGAAATGTAGCGTGATTGCGCATTTCGTATAGCCAGAAGAGGGCCGTATAACGTCGTTCTCCGTGGAGTATAAAAAAGGTAACCAAAGCTTGTTTGAGTGTGCTGAATCGTTTGCAAAGGAAGTGCCGAGGTAGACATGCCATTACGCCATTTTCCAAGACAATATGAGCAGCTGTCGCAGTTTGAGAGGGGGAGAATCATCGGCATGGTGGAAGCTGGGTGGTCAGCTAGGCGAGTAGCTTATCAATTAGGCCGCTCTGATTGTGCTGTGAGGAGGTGTGGGGACCAGTGGATCCGAGAGATGTCCTTTACACGAAGACCAGGCTCAGGGCGCCTTTGACAGACTAGTCGTCAAGAAGGCCACCACATCGTAATAAATGCAAGCGTACAGCCAACTGCTTTATCAGCTACCATCCAGGCTAAGGTAGCCCCTTCACTAGGGGCCCCTGTGTTTTCTCGAACCATACGAAGGCGCCTGGCTGAAGGACATTTAGGATCATGGCGCCCCCCCCCATGGACGCCTCCGTTTGGAGTGGTGCCACGCACGAAGAAAATGGACTGCAGCGAAATGGAACCAGGTCGTCTTTAGCGACTAATCCAGATTCAATCTCAGCCAATCATGACAATCGTGTTCGTATGTGGAAACCACATGGTGAACGCCTCAATCCTGCCTTTGCTTTACAGTGACACATGGCTTCCATAGTTGGTGTGATGGTATGGGGTGCCATTGTCTAAAATACGCGGTAACCCCTAGTATTGATCCGTGCACCATGGCAGCCCAGCGGTATGTCCATGACATCCTGCAACTACAAGTATTGCGCTCATGCAACGGCTCCCAGGAGCTATTTTTCAACCAGAAAATGCTCGGCCTCACATGGCAAGGGTGTCACAAGACTCTCTCCGCACTGTTACTACCCTTCTTTGGCCTGCCCGATCCCCAGATTTGTTTCCAATCGAGCATATCTGGGATGATTTGGGATTTTGAATTGGATATTCCACTAGTTTGAACGAACTAAAGGCAAGGTTACAGCAAATATGGATCGAAATGTCTCAAGACATCATACAGAACATGTACGCCTCAATGCTCGATCGAATCGCATCGTGCATTCGCGCAAGAGGGGGTTCAACAAGGTATTAAATCCTCCGTTCTTTTGCCTTTTTCTCTGAAACAAATTATCCTTTTTCTTTGATTTTCTAATCATTTACTTACATCAAAGTAGTTATTACGTATGTAAAATTTCGTTTCATTTTGTCGGCTCCTCTTGGTGCGCTAATTTTTTTGTCCATGAGTGTATTCATTAATATTATGAAACTACATACGAGGTTATAGGTGTTTTTAGTATTCTTTTAAATGTCCTATTAAAAATCAAGTCTATATTATAATACTATTTTTTATTTATTTTCACAAAATATTTCAAAACTTCAATATTTATTAATTTTAAAAATTTATTTCGTACATATTGCGTCTCATTAATTTTTTTTCACATTCATAATATTTTTATTAAATTTTACAGGAAACCTGAAATGAGCAAAATAATTTACATGTAGATAAAAACTTCATCTGATGGTGTTTATATTCTTTTAAAAAATGATTTTTGTTAAAAAAAACCTTTTTTCCTCCTTACCTCCTGTTCAGCAGTGTAACATCTGAAATGGCTTCAGGTGTTTCGCTGCTGAACAGTCTTGGTTTTTTACTTCGTAAAATTACGCCATCAATAAATTTTTTTTTTTTTGGCTTTTTATAGTGACATTTCAGTAGAATAATAGGAAAAAGGAATAAACACAAATAAATTCCCGGGATATAAAAGGTTCTTAGTCATAAAAGAGAAAAAAATGTCTATTTCTTGTTTTCTTGATTAAATCCATGTTATTTATAATGCGGATAAAAGTTTGATATATTTAAGTTGGTTTTTATTTCTAAGGAATAAAATATACCCACCTGCGTAAGACTTACCTGCTCAACTTACATTCTTTACTTTATCTAATACACAGAAAATATATTTTTAGTTTCTGTTAGTTCGAGGAGATGTGAAACATTTTAAAAAGAATTGTGCAAATGGTTAAAATAAAGTCTGTTGTTCTTTTATAAAATGTCTCGTTGTTTTATAAGGAGTTAAAATTTTTTACACTGCATGGAAACCAAGTTCAATGGCTAACTTTGCGACGGGATCTATCATTGTTTTTCAGCTAATCCTCTTTAGGAAATTATTCTTTAACTGTGTTTTGATTTTTAAAACGCTTTCCGTAGCGATAACTTGATTTTATGCTAATGTAAATTTTTTAACACCCTGGCAAGAGATGTGTTAAAGTTAACCATGGAAAGTTAATCGTGAGTTGTTCATCTTGAAGTTTTCATTCGAGCTATAACTGCCATTAGGCGAAGTGGAAATACTAGAGTAGTTAATTGGAACAGGACCATAGCAGTTTAGGAAAGAACTGACAAGTAATTTTTAAGCGAATCAAAAGATAAGAGTGTGCAGTTTATAATCTTAGATTAGGACTATTCCAAGGTTATTGAGTTATCATAACAGATCATAAAGCGATAAGTTTGTAGTAGAAGTATTATTTTACAACAATTGCTTTTTCAAAAACAATGGAATTTGAGTTGAAAAAAAGGAAAGGAATTGGGTTATTAGTTTTGGTTAGATATTGGTTTTCTATTATTAATGCGAGACTGAAAATAACTTGTTCCAGTTCATTCTTTTTGATAATAATTCAAGATTTTGCAAGATAAAAGTAGATGAAAAAAGGAGCAAAGAAACCTTTTAAAACTCTTTTGCCTAAGCATTTTGAATGCGAAGCTGCATAGGGGGCTGATACCATAAGATAAGCATTTCAAAATTACTGAAATGTTTCATTGTGCAGCGGGATAGGTGATGAGAGCGCTTTCTTGCGACTGAAATAATAGGCCAAACATAATGGATTGAATATAATTTGATGTGTGTACATGAGAGAACCGTCGGATTACAGTTTTAAAAAAGTACCGAATGTCGCTATCTGGGATATTTTGGTACTTTTTCTGATAAAATGCATTAATTTGCATAACCGTATATCGAATAACGATCATAAGCATAAAATGAAAGCTTGGGAGAATTCTAATTTATCTGAGGCCAATTGCCTTTCGCCAATTTTTAACTGCCAATAGCTCTATCTAATTGGACCATGATTTGCTAGTTAAGCTGCATTATCAGCGGAACGAGAATGCCACTGCAGCTCTTCATGAACTTCAGTGTTACAAGAAGCTTCAAAAAGGACTAATGAGATAAATCTTACAAAATGTGATTTAGTTATTTAGTACATACTATAGGAGTTGTAGCACAGCAACTAGACCGGGATGCAAAGCAGTTAGTCAGCATAGAGAAATCGCAACACTTATAATTGCTTAAAGATGGCATATGTAAATGCTAGGTACCAGAGCAGAGCTCGGGAATCATCCGGCACACACAGATCCCATACTCAGTGGTGTGGAGGTCTATATCAGATGTTGAAAATTTACCCGCATAAAATCATTCAAGAATTTTTCCTTTACAATGCAGCTATCCGATTAAAATAATCTCTTACTTTAATCGTTACAAGTACTTATAATTGAAATAAATATTTAATTTTTAAATAATTGTATTTCTTATTAGGCTAGTTGATTTATATAATTTTGAAAGCATAAAAAAAGTAAAAAATATATTTGTATACTGTTAACATTGATTCTTATGTAATAAATTTCATTATTCTAGTCTCTATTGCATCTATTTTAATTATTCTATTTGAAGTATAATTCAGACTCGCAATATGTATGTGGAATTCTTGGCGAGTGGTAGTTGTTCAGTGTTGAACAAATAATAATTCTGACACCACATTAACCAGTGGATATTTGTCGCGAGAGGGCGCTAGTGTCGATTTCAGTGTATGTGTAAATATTGTGTGAGAAAGAGCATATGGGAACGCTAGAATAAATTCTTGTTCCAACGGTTTCGACCATTTAATTTGTGGTGTGAATAATTTTTAGTGTAAAACATGAGTTGTAAACCAGTGGAAAAACATGGTCCGTCAGAGTCTTATATGGCCGGGACCGAAGATCACTAATTTTAAACTGTGTCTGTGTGCAACGAGTACAAATTAAAACAAAATCCGTAGCATGGTGTTTATTTCGTGGAGATTCAATTGCTATCGTCCCTTGGTGAGAGGTCAGTCATCTATTATTTTAGTAGTGTTTTGAGGTGTAATTATTTTGTCATTGAGATAGTTATTTTTTGATTTATATGTTTCATTTGTGGCTGAGTTAACTTTTTTTTGTGATTGAGATAATTATTTTGTAATTTATACATGTTTCATTTATGGCGGAGATAACTTTAATTTGTGGTTGAGATAACTTTATTTTAAGAAAATGAGTACTAGTAAATTTGAAAAAAAGACGAATCAGGCTATTGCAGAGGAGTTAAAATTTGATGTACCAGATAATGCTAAAGTTTTAGAATTAAGAGAGTTAATACAGAGAGTGGGATTTATAAACATGATAAAGAAACGTATCAGACTATAATTGATTGTGTTGTAGGGGAAATAAATGATAAAAGAAAGGAAAACGAAAATAAACTACAAATTGAAAAAATTAAACGGTCACTGTTAGAGAAGGAGTTAGAAATCGAAAAACTACATATTCAATTGGGTAAAAATGTACCTTATTAAAAGGAAAATTAATTAATAACAACTGAGTGTAATACTGAAAGTTTAATAAAGAGTATTAAAACCTTAACTATCCCAGTACCACAAAGAGCAGAGTCGTTTAATTTATTTTTTCAATCATTGAAAAGGCATTTAAAACAATTATTCCTGAGAAATTAAAACCCGAAATTCTTTTGAATATTCTAGGAGAAAAGGCCAATAATTTAATGGTTTATCTTCGAGATGAGTATTTAAGTTATTATGATGATATAAAAGCAATTGCGTTAAAAGAATTTCAACGGACCCCCTATGAATGTTTTAATCAGTTTCAAAAAGCTCAAAAGTTATGTTCAATTCGCGTCTAGATTAAGTGCAACATTTAATTACTGTTTTCAATTGTGGAAGTTAAGCGATTTTAAATCAGTTTGTGAGTTAATTATATCATATAAGATAATAGAGACATTAGACAGAGAATTAAGTGTGCATATTCGCATTAAACAAGGAGAAACGTAGTATAAGTCAAAAGAGTTAGCTTGCGAGTATGATATTTTCATATTATTCAAAGGAAAAATTAAAGAGAGAGAGAGAGAGAACAAAGTTTGTTTCCTAATAATAAGCGTAATGATGTCTATAATCATCGCGGGTCAAAAAATATTGCAAGCGTTAATTTATATTCTATTAAAAATGAGAAATGTTTTTGCTGTTAATCAAGAGAATCTCACCCGCTGTATTTATGCCCTAACTTTAGATCTCTCAGCGTCAGTGAAAGAGTGGATTTCTTAAAATCCAATTATACGTGTTTTAAGTGCCTTTCTTCTGACTACCATGTTAAAAGGTATAAGTGAAGAACTGTTTTTGTGGAAACCATATAACAGTCTGATCATATCCTCCAAGTGGATAATAAATTTTCCGTCCCCACACAAAGAGTTGAAGGGTCCGTCTTGAACCCCCATGCACCTGTGTTTGTGGGACATTAAAGATCGAATAACGTCGCGTTTCTCCCCTAACTGAGAATGAGGAAAACAAGTCGTTCGCATCTACCAGCTTTTTTTTTGTTGTTAATTTCAAGCATATTGTTATTTTTTAATTCTGAAAAATTTAAATCATCATGACCTCAAATGCAGCAAAGGGCTAAGGTTAAGCCGAACTAAAGTTCTCCCAGGATGGGAGTTTAAGAGGAGTCAGTAGGGTAAACACCTTCGGGAAGTCGATTTTGAGTTTTTGATATTTCTAAAATCCCCAAATCAGGACCTTTCAAATGATGTACCGTACTTGCCATTTTACTAATTAAAAGTATGTTAAAATAATTTTAAAAAAATAATCAGCTGATTAGCCACGCCCCCTTTGACAGATAGAAATGTAAACATTGACCTTTTAAATCTGGGAAGCTTTTCCAAAGCCACTCTCTGTTTTATTTATTCATACGCAATTAACTGTAGATTAACTGAAAGCGTAACCGTTAGGGTTGTTTACCTATTTTGGAGCGCATACACGTTTTTATCGTGTGTGTTTGAGTTTTTAAATTAAATATATAAAATTTCTAAAATTCAGAAATTTTGAAGTTTTTGTTTCTTTATTGGCTAGATGGAAAAAAATATTTAAAAAAAACATAAAGGTACGTTTTAAGAAGGTAGGAATACTCTCAATCATAGTAACAGTACTTCAAATACTAAAAGAGTAATGCCAATCCTCAAGCTGGACATACACATGACTCAAAGGAGACATGTGCAAAATAAAGTTTGATTAGAGATTTTCTTCTTATTAAAGTAAGTATTAAAAATACAATCATGAATTAAAATATTCTTGCATTTGCTTTCAAGAATGAAGTTCATTGTAAAATGTGTAAAAGAGGTTTAGACATGCTAGTTTTAAAAGGTAAGTTTGGGCTGGAAATTGTGTTTACATGTGAATATACAAAACACTAAAGAAATTTTTCGAAGTGCCATATAATCATGTATTACTGTCTTATATAGATTATATTTTTTAATTTGTGTCTTCTTTCTCTATAAATTAATTGTATGCATGAACTGGAAATATTTATTTTATATTGCATATATACTATATATACTGAAGTGAAATTTTTGAGATATTCCTCAGACATTTAGCTGAAAAGCAGATGTCGTAACATAGAAAAGGAACATTTTTATAAAATTCATAATTCTACTCTACAAAATTACATTTTTAAACATACTGATCAATTTTTTTTCAAAAAATTTCACTTCTGTATAAAGATAAATGTTTATTTAATGTACCCACAAATTTTTAAGCTTTCTTTTCAATAGTTTCTTAGTAAAAGGTACATAAAAATATCCAAAAGTGCAATGCCCTGTTTCGTTGCACAAAAATTGTTACATACAAAAAATACACAAATTTCATGTTTAAAAACATAAAATCAGTTTTCTTGTTGTTGTTTTGTATACCATTTATGTAATATTTTAAGAATCCTTTTAATTTTGATACTTTAAGAAATTGTGTTTGCATGTTAATTTATAAAACACTAATGAAATTTTTCGAAATGTCGTATAATGATGTATTACCAAAGCCATATTTTCATGTATTGACACATTTTTACATGGTATTTATGATGCTTATAGTCAACTTGGATGACAGTAATGTATCATAACAGAAAAGTCTTCAAAAATTGATGCATAATTTGAGAAAAATGATGCAAATGCTATAAAATATCTAAATAGATTAAAAGTGAAAAATGCTATACATGTATTTTCTGAGAAATCTAAGTAAAAGAAATAAGTAAAAATTCTTAAAAGTTATTGAGAATAAGCTAATATTTAAAAAAGTAGTGCAAATACAAATTGTAATTCATAATTTTTTTGATGAAGTGACATTTATAATAAAAATGCAATTATCTCAAAACGATGATTTTAAAAATGCGCGTACCTTTTTCTCAGAACCTATTCAACGGAAGCACTTGCAATATTCACTGAATATTACTGATATCTAACTATATAAAGTGCACAGAACTTTTTTTTAATATTCCCATAATATTTTTGTAAAAGTCAGTTATCATGAAAAAAAATGACAGTTTTCAAAAAATTCATAGTGATACTGTTGCGATGAATGTTTTTGAAAAAACTAAACAATATGTTTAAAAAAACTTCCATACATTTTAAATAAAAAAGTCTTATTAATATACAGGAAAAATTTTAAGTCTATACATTTAATAGTTTCTGAGAAAAAGGTACATAAAATTGCTCAATTTAACATTAGCGGGATAGTGGTACCAACTTACCTTAAGCTTCCCTGCGGGAAGCAGGCACTCCAAGAATAATTCAACCATACAAGCTTTTTAAAAAACAACAAAAACTATTTTATTGAGTACAATTCGGTGTCTCATTAGAGACAGATTTGGAGCCTTGCATGAAATGAGAGGGTTTTTAGATGTGGGGACTCAATCAAATTTTATTACTAAGGATTGTGTGGATAGATTATAATTAAAAGATGAGAAAACTAATTGTTAGTATCTTGTTTAAATGAATCGACATGACAATGAGTGGTTCCGCTACCATAAAATAATAACGATTTAATTTTCAAAAAGGAGCTAAATTTATTAGT
>BMAO01027160.1:0-24744 GCA_019973975.1 Trichonephila clavata | reverse complement strand
TTTACTTGTAGTTCTTGGCTTCGGCGTACTGATTTGTCTATGTTTACTAGCTTTTTTTTCTTGATGGTTCAGTCTAATTGATGTAGTGCTTTAATTGTTAAGGATTTTACCAATAAATCTAGGAAAGACATTCTAGGACTCCAGGATATTATTATGATTATTACTTGATAACACCACACACACTTGAACCCGGTATTCATCATTGTGCCGAAACCCGGAATCATCTTGGCTATTTAATTGTGTGTGCGGTGTTTTGTGTTTGTGCTAAACAGTTTGGATTATTATTGGATTACCGTCTTCACGGACTTTGAAAGGTACTGTAGTTTTTGTTTTATTTAAAAATGGAAGTTATTGATAAAGTTAGAGCAAAAAGAAAAGTTGTTCGTTCTGCTTCTACAAAGTTTGTGAATAAAGTGAAATCGTTCTTGGAAGATTTCGATAGCCAAAATGAAACTAACCAAGAACAACTTTTTGAATATTTGCTTAATTTAGATGCTAAGCAAATAAAGCTTCAAACTCTTAATAAAGAAGTAGAAGATTTACTCTCGGATGAAGAATTATTTAAAGCAGAAATAGAAGGTTCTCTTGAATATCAAGAGGATATAAATGAAGTCAGATATAAAATTAAAAGTAAAATAAATAAAAAGCACCTAAGCCAACTAGCTGTAAATTTTAAAGGTGCAAATGAGTCCAATGTAAGAACTAATAATCCTGCATTCTCTTAATTTGCCAAAGCTTCGAATTCCTAATTTTAGTGGCGATTCCAGCACTTATCTTGAATTTATCAATTGCTTCACGAATGCAATTGATGCTAATGAATCCTTAAATAATGATGATAAATTTATTTATTTAAAATCTTTTTTATCTGGTGAAGCTTCTAAAACTGTCTCCGGTTTTGCCCTTACCGAAGATAACTATAAATCATGTTTGAATCTTTTGAAAGACAGATATGGTAGACAGGACCACTTAATTAGTTGTTTCATGAATAAGCTTTTAGAGATTGAACCAGTTAAATCTTCCTTTAATCTAAAAGGATTAGAAAATTGCATGACGAAAGTGAAATTAATATAAGAAATTTAGACTCTATGGGAGTCGCATCGGGAAATTACGGGCATTTGTTAATTCCAATATTGCTTAAGCAACTTCCGCATGATTTAGTTGTTGAGTTTCATCGTCAAAAAGATTAAAAAAATATTGGGGATGTTAAAGAATTAATGAAATTCATTAAATTTAAAATTGAATCTCGCGAATCTGCAAACATATCACTAGGGCATTCACAGAAAATCCCAGAAAATTCTAGATATCTTCCGAGAAATTTATCGTATCAGCCACAACAACCTAAACTCGAAAATAATTTTCCTTCATCTTCCGCTTTAACTACGGTTGTTAGAAATGTTTGCATGTTTTGTAATTCTGATACACACACTTCAATTGGATGCCAAATATTTTCTAATGAAGAAAAACGGTATAAATTAAAGAAAGAGGGTAGATGTTGTTGGTGCATGACCTATAAGCACCTAATTTCACAATGCAAGGTAAAAATTACACCATGTGAAACTTGCCAGAATTTAAATCACAATTCGCTGTTTTGCCCTAAAACTAAAATTAAAACTCCACTTCAAAATAATAAAACAGAAATTCCTGAAGTAGATAACTTAAAGAAACCTGAAACGGAAACTCAGATGAAGGATATAGTAATGTCTTCTGTTTTGAACCCTCAATATTCACCTGAAAATTATGCGACATTACTATAAACAGCTGAGGTTCAACTAATTAATGGTTGTAATAAAGTTATAGCTAGGCTTTTATTAGATTCTGGATCGCAGAAATCTTTTATACGAAATGATTTAAAAAATGCGTTAAATTTGAAGCCAGTAAGACAAGAAACGCTGTTAATCTATACTTTTTCCAATCGAAGGCTCTCGAGAAAACATTCGAGGTTGTAAATCTAACTTTAACGAGTAGATTTCCCCCTTTCAATCCCTAAACATCGAGGCTCTAGTGACAGACGAAATCACGGGGCTGAGATTTATTCGGATTCGACCTCGAAGCTGTTACGTAACTCGATTCCATCTGGCTGTCAAATGGCAGATTCTTTCCAAAAAGGTCCCATAAAAGTTTTACTTGGCGCGAATTTCTTGGTTAATTCTATAACAGGAGAGCTACAAAAATAAACAAAATTTGTTTAGGTTCCCCAACCTTTTCGGAGAAACATTAATAGGTCAACTTGCTGACCCTCAAAAAGTGAAACATGCTTCTGTTAGCTACATTTCTTGCACGGAGGTCCAGAACGATTGGAAGCGCTTGTGGGAGGTGGAAACTTTCTTGTTGGGGATGAATCAACGAGGGTTATGGGACAGGGAATAGTTTAAATGATTTCGGAAAAGAAATAAAGAAAGAAAATGGGCGTTGTGAGGTGTCGTTGCAATTAAAAACTAACGGTATACAAGAACATTTTAGTAGTAACTTTGAGGTTACAGAAAAACGATTCATTTTAGGAAAGAGGTTTAATGAGGATGAGTTATTATTTGATAGGCATAATTCGGATATGAAAGAACAATTAAAACAAGGGGTTATAGAAAAGGGTAAAGAAATTGAACATTTGCAAAATTTAAAGATTCCCCGATATTATTATTCCCCCCACAAGTTTAATTAATATAAATGAATTACAGTTACATGTGTTTTCGGATGCTTCCCCTAAATCTTTTGGAGCTGTGGCCTACTTAAGATATAAAATTTCTGATAACAATTTTAATACTAGATTCGTTATTTCTAAATCTAGAGTAGCCCCTATTAAAAAGATAACTCTTCCTAGGCTAGAATTAATAGGTGCTGTGGTCGCTGCTAGATTAGTGAAACATCTTAAGAGAATTTTCAAAGATATTAATAGAATAGTACTGTGGAGTGACTCGACGATTGTGCTATATTGGATTAAGGGCTCGGCATCCAAATTTAAACCTTTCGTTTCCAATAGAATCTCAGAAATTCAGGAGGACACAGATCCTGTATCTTGGAGGCATTGCAGTGGTAAACAAAACCCGGCTGACTTATTGACTAGAGGCATAACTAGCAGAGAGCTTATAAACCAAGAAAAATGGTGGCACGGTCCTGAATGGTTAAAAGATTCTGAAAATCTTTGGCCTAACTTGGAAGGATTTGAATCAATAGATTCTGAAACTGTTGAGTTGAAATCCAGTCTTATAGTCAACTTAACAATTACTCGCGAGAAAATTATCGATCCAGATAAATATAGTAGTTTGCTTAAACTGCTAAGAGTTACGGCTTATATCTTTCGTTTTGTGAACGCACTTAGAAGGAAAGACTTCGAAAAGGGTCCTCTTGCATCGGAGGAACTCTTCAATACAGAAATATTTTGGGTGAAAGTAACTCAAAATGATTTTTACTCCAGTGAAATTACTTGCTTGAAAAGTGATAAACCTTTACAAAAAGATTCCAAGTTATTGTGTTTGAACCCCTTCCTTGATGACAACGGTGTTCTGCGAGTCACAGGAAGACTAGGAAAAAATACTTCTTTATCAGCGAATGAGAAACATCCTATTATTCTCCCTTCCAAGTCTAGGTTAACTGAAATGTTAATTTGGGAGTCACATAAAAGAGTATTTCATTCTGGTGTATCTCACACATTAATTCAGATGAGAGAGAAATACTGGATTTTGAAAGCACGTCAGACTATAAAGTCTCTCCTGAAAAAATGCATTATTTGTAAGAGATTTAACTCTAATCCAGGAAATCAAGTTATCGCTCCTCTTCCAGATGTCCGTGTAACAGAACCACCTTTTCAGTTGTAGGGATTGATTTTGCAGAACCGTTATTCGTCAACGACAGTGATGCCAAACAGTATATACTGTTAATTACTTGTGCAGTCTAGTATTTTGCTCTTAAATGTTGTTGCTATAGCTAGAATGATTCATGAAGATTGTGTTTTGAACTATTTTATATTTTCAATGTATATATAGTTTTAAATTTGTATGTATTTTTTAAAAATTTAACGGTGCTAGAAGTCAAGAAATACTTAATTTTAAAATTTAATTGCTTGAATACATGAACATTTTTTATGAACCCACTGGTTTATCCCGGGGCAGGATGTTGTAAATTAGAATTCAGGTGGTCTGAGTAGGTGGAGCTTAGTTGACATCCCGCTCAGAACCCACGTGGTCTATATCGATATAAACTAACTGTAACCGTTTCTGTCTGAGTTGGAATCTTAACTTGGCTGCAGCATAACGATGTGCTGTTGTTTACTTGTAGTTCTTGGCTTCGGCGTACTGATTTGTCTATGTTTACTAGCTTTTTTTTTCTTGATGGTTTCAGTCTAATTGATGTAGTGCTTTAATTTGTTAAGGATTTTACCAATAAATCTAGGAAACACATTCTAGGACTCCAGGATATTATTATGATTATTACTTGATAACACCACACACACTCGAACCCGGTATTCATCAATATTCAAAAGGGGGAAAAAAGGAGGTAAAAAAGTGGAGAAGGATGAGAGCAATGCATTTTAGAAATTAAATACTAAATTATGCATAAATTATAAAAAATCTTGATAACAGTGAAATATTTTCACATTTAGTTAATTTTAATCCTTATACTATATTTATTATGAAATAAAATCATATTTCTAGACAAAAAGAAATTTACATAAGAAAATATTCAGAGAACTTAGTATTGAGAAATTATAGGTACATATAAAATTTACATATTCTTCATGTAATAAGTAAGAAAAAACTATTTATAATCAAGAAACATTTTACATTTTAATAAGATAAATGCATTTACAAAATTAGTAAAACACATTAAGTTATTTAGCTCAATAGAAGAAAACACTAAGAAATAAAAATAAAAAAACTGTTAAAAAAGAATCTCAACTTAATTTCCATTAGAAAAAAAAAAATTTAATTTTATATCTTCAAAGGTAATGAAATTTACAATTTAAGTTTTACCAAAATGACATTAGCAAAAACATAATAATAAATTAATAAAATAAAAAAACTAATTACACAAAAATAATTAATTTGTTTATAATTTTTTGGTCAAAATTTATAGTGAGATGCTTGGTAAAGTCAGAAAAAATGCAATGAACAAACAAAAAAAAAAAAAACCCACTTCACATTATTTTCATTAGAAAGCATTTGCCTAATTAAAACATAATTATTAAAAAGTAGTAATGATATACATACTTTTATAGCTCGTAACTCAGCAGCTTTAGCCAATAAAATATGTATCATTTCTTGATCAACATTAGGAGGAACATTTTTCAAAAATATATTAACAGCTACTGGAGTTTCCCACTACAAAGAAGAAATGAAAAATTTAAAAATATTGTTAAAATGAAGAATAAGCTTATAAATATAACTAAAAATGTATTAAATGAACTAAGATTTATTATGCACCTTTACATAAAATGCACTTGATAACTGAATCAGTAGTTTGCAAAATTTTTAGCCAAATGGCCAAACTGATTCCTTCAGTAAGTTCCAAGGCCCAAAACCTAGCCAGCTCATTATACCAATATATTGTAGTTTTGAATTAAGCATAAATTTTCATTTTGTGATTAGTTGGATAGGGAAGTATCTACTGAATAGGCATTTCAAAATTTCGAGTTTGGGGTGACAAGTATAATTTGGAAAGTAAAATTTAATGCGACTTTTAATAATATTAATCAGCATTATTTTGATTTGAAGTTATGTACTTTTTTATGTGAATCTGAGTAATTATGAAAAAGAGTACAAAAGATAGATATTTAGTGCAGAAACCTTAAGAGCAAAGAGTATATCAATACTTCATGATTGAGCCAAGAAACTAAAAGAATACAATATAAAACATTATTATGAGACTCAGAAAGAGTCAAATTCTAGAGGAAACCTTAAGTTTAAAAAATATGAATTTTTGAAATCTTGCAATTGTTGCTTAAGACAGTAAATACTGAAAGGGAAGTAACTACTCAAGCTAGTTTTCAAGTGGTTCTTTTAATACCAAAATATAAGAAAGAGGATATGGATTGCATGATATTAGCAACAGCAAATATGTCCCAGAAAAGTTAGTTAAACACATAAGCAAATACTGAATCTCAAAAAATAGATATCACATAAAATATATTAAGTTAATTGTCAAGCAAAACCATTTAGAACAGCATTTAGAATAGCTTCCTTTGGTCTTGGATGAATCAACAGATGTATCAGATACTTATTATATTCTTAAGGCAAATCTCAAACCATTGATTGGAGTTAAAATTTTCAATTTCATTATGTGTGTAGTTATTGTATTTCTTCATTGGTTTGATTGGAATCATACATGAAATTTGATTACATTGTAAAGTTTACAATGTAATCAAGATAAACTGTGGTGGGCTAGATTGATGTTGCTTATAAGTCAATGTTGGTTTGTGGGCCATAGTTTAGAAATCCCCGATCTAAATAAATATGAAAATAAGGTGCATTTTCTAATAATTTAACTAATTGTCATTAGAAAATATACATTCTTTTTATTTCATACACGCTAATAACTAAAAGTAAAGCATGTATACTAGAAGCTAGATTGTTGTTTAAAAAAATTGAACTATTTATCCAATACATTCTACAGATTTAATTATCCTTATTCTAATTACAAAACAACTTTTATAAAAGGAAAGAGTTTGAAAGGGTTTAAGATATAAAAAGAATGATTCATACCTTTTTATTCAATGTCCATAAATGAAGATGGTTGAATTTAGCACGTAATTGATTAACTAAATGTTTAGTATTTACAGCTTCGGTACATGTTAACAAACGCCTCTCAAATGCAGTAATTTGAACATTTATATCATCTAAAAAATACTTTAGATTAGAAATTATCTAATACATAAAATTTATTTTTTACTTGTTTTTCTAATTAAATGAAAATATAGTTGGCTGTAAGCATACGAAAGCAATAGAATGTAAATAAATAAAAGCCATAGTATACTCATTTTTTAAAACATTAGAAGTAATTTTTACCATTAGAAATACCTTTCAGTCTATTATCTAATTTTTTCCCAATACCTATTCAGTTACTAAATAGGAGTGATAAAGAAATGCTTCTGCAAATATTTATCAGGAAAAAAATGTGTTTGAAAATTAGGTATATAATAAAAATAAATGCATGAATTCAAACAATCTCATTTCAAAACAAATTACTTTTCTAGTAAAACCTACCTGTAAAACTCTTATCAAATTTAAAAGTTTCTCGTTTTGCAGTTGGGCCATATGCAAAAAGAATTTCTAAATCTTCATTTGTGAACAACATTCCTAAGTATTTTTCATATTTCTTCATAAGTTGTTTAGCAGGGATGGATGTTAAGCATAGGGTCCTAAAATAATAACTATAATGTTTAACATGTGCATTAAAAATTTTCATTTATTTAACTAAAAACCTGTCATATAAAATTTTTAAAAAATATTTGAAATTTAAATCTTACCTTGCAAAGTTTTTCAAATAACGCTTCATTTGAGGAGTGGCATTAGGAATAACATCTTTTAGTAACTGCAAGAAAATTTTGCATAAATTAAAATTGCAAGATTTTATATGAATTTCACAGTACTTCATCAATTAATTCAGATAAAATTAATGACTTTGAGCAGAAAACATTATTCAAGAGAGGAAAAATTACAAACAGAATAAAATTAATGATAGCCGTCGAAAATCAGTGGACAAATGAAAGATATTTGATTAGTATTTTTCAAAATATACTGAAAATGTCCCTGATTTTTAAACATTCTAAAAATAAATAGCACAAATATCAACAAATACAACATAATAAGTGTTTAATTAAAAAAATGCATTACCTGCCTCTGCTTTTATTAAAAATACACTCGAAGGAAATTTATATTTCTGGAAATTTAATAAAAATATGTAGCTATGGCAATACATAAATGTCCACAATATATATATATAAACATTTAATTATGCAACAAAAAATTACTGATATTTAATAAAACAATTATTTTCCTTGAAAGGGAACCAAATTATCAACAATAAAATGAATTTTTAAATTTTTATGCTATTGACAGTATTGTGACATAATACATTTCTTTTTGGCTTTCATTAAAAAATTTACATAAGTAGCATATATATGCATTCATTCTTTAAGTAGGAAAACTAAGTTATAACTTACTTCACAGAGTATCAAAGATGACTTTTCCTCATGGATTTTCAAAAAAGAATTCCAATTACTAATTATAACTTCTCCACTTAGTGTTCGCCTTATAGCATTAGAGAAAATAACGTACAATAACAGGTCTGTTTTTCTGAAATAAAAATTTAAAAATAAGCTTGACAATTTTGAATTTCAAAAATACATTATTTAATTTATTAATCTCAAATTTTTTCCTTACAATTACAATAAATCTTTCATATATGTCGAATTCATTAAGGAATCAGATTTTACAATTAATAATATATACCTCTAGATATTTTGTGATTATATATATATCTCCAGAATATAAATTTAACCCAGAGCAAATATTAAGACTTATTCTGATTACAAAATACAATGAAATTACACTCAGAAAATTTAATTAAGTACAATGCAATAGACGTAATTCATAGCAAGATGCAATCATCATTGCATTACAGAGAAAATATTCCTTTATATATAAAAATGATACTTGCTTATTACACCATCGATCAATTTTGTCAAATCAAAACATGTTTACAAATGCCACTGTATGCAACCAATACAGGAACATTATGTTCAAAAACATCCACATGTTCAAGCAGAATAATGATTATGACAGATGTTTCTGTTGGTCAAGTGGGATAAGAAACAACAAAATAATTGTCCACACTAAGCATGCTCTAAAATAATAATATTGTTTACAATTTTTAATACTCCCATCTTGATGCAAAAATTAAAAATTTGATGTAAATTTTCAGCAGAAAATAATGTAGTGGAGTATTTCTAAAGATTGCATTCTAATGAGTAAGTACCTAAAACACTAAGGAGAGGTCATGGAACAGCAAAACAGTGCTTAGATTCTTACTAATATGAGTTTATGTGGTGTTGTGCACATAAAACTCATTTGAAGCAATTTTGAATGTTTTTTCTACATTTTGGCCATTTGAATAATGTAGCAACTAGATCTTTCTTTCATTTCAAGTGTACTAAATTTTTAGATACAGTATGTACAGCATTATTAACAGTAGTAATTTTCACTTTATTTTTCAATGGACTAATATGGAAAACCATGTGCAGGAATTTGTTTACGTGTATGTGCAAAAATAACGACAGCATTTGATGATGTTCATTGATAGTATAATACGCAAATATAAAAATAAATAAATGAAACATCTCATATATACACACACTCATAGGCTAAAAAATTAGGAGCCCTCTCCTACTCATCACTAATATTGTGTGTGATTTCCTCTGGCATTGAAAACAACAAATATTCTTCTTGGAACCGATTCAATAAGTTACTGTAATCTCTGAGGAGGAATATTAGTCCATGCAAATAATATGGCAGGTATTAAACTCCTCTAAATTGGAAAGTGGTATTCAAAGCTTTGAATAGACCTTTCAATTACAACCCTGAAATTCTCAATTGTGTTTAGACTGGGTGACGGAAGCAGCCATTGAAGCAACTGAAACTCTGAATATTATTCCTCAAACTAATCAGAGAAAATTTTAACTCACAAGGGGAGGGCACAACATGGGAAATTCATTTGGGGATAAGACTTTGTGTAATAGAAGAACTCCTTTAGGGTGTTCAACTCTCAAAGTTATTGCATACAGTAAATTTGGAAAAAATAGCCTTCGAACTTTATAATCTTTATATACAAATAAGTTTAATCAAGCTCCAGTGGCTTAGTTGGTGAGGCATCAGTGTACCAGGGAGGCAGATAGGGTTCAAGTCACACAATCCATCAGCTGTTTTTTTACAATTAAATAAATTTATTTAAGAAACAGCTTATTAAATACTATAATTATATAAAATTTATAACTATATAATATATACAATTATAAAATATTATTGAATTATAAAAACAATTAAATGTATTGAAAAAATAAACCTAGCACATCAATTGGACGACTCAAATCCTATCCGACCATACAGTATGCAGCTATGGAACCAATTAAGCTACTGGGCTGCTGGAGCTTGATTAAACTTATTTGTATATAAGCTGAATAGCTATATATAAATATATACTTTCAAAAACTATTTTTTCTGAATTGACTGTCCATTTGTGCACAATTATATTGGGTGTCGAGCACCCTAAAGGAGGTCTACTATTACACAAAGTCTTGTCCCCAAATGAATTTACCATGTCAGAAGCAGAATGCATTATTTAGTGGAAAATAGGCATAATTATCAAGAAACACAGCCATAAACAAGTGTACATGTTCAAAAATGATGTAAAAGAAGGTGCTGGCATTGGTGGATATTTCTTCCAAAGTAAATTCTTCCCAGACCGTAATTCTACTGCCACCCACTTGAACAGCTGTCAATTTGCATGTTGGATCTATGGCTTCATTCGGGTTCCTCAACACTAACCATGCAGTCAACAATTTGGAAAGGAAACTTGATTCATCAGCACAGACAATTTTCTTCCATTTATCAATGTCTAATTTTAATGTTCTGTATTCTATTAAAAGAAAGTATCTGTTTTGGATTGAAATCAAAGGGTGTTGGTCACCAATTATTAAAGTTAATTTGTTTTATGATTCAACTTGCAAAACATACAGATATGCTTTAAGTGCTGTAATTTATTGCATGACAGCTCTTCTGTTGCTTCTTGTAATGTAAGTAGAATAGCTGGTACCTCTTTTGTTCACAGGTAATTTCTGCCCGCTATTCCTCTCCCAGATCAACTTTTTTTTTAAGACACCGAAACCACTTTTTCTAATGCCTATAGTCATACAGCATTAAAATGCTCTCAGATCTTTTGTTTTACCCATGTATGAGAGAGCAAATTACAACCAAAATTGGTGCATCTAAGAAAATGAAAGCTTTTTATAAACTAACCCAATCATTACATTAGAGTACATGCTGCACAGACAAATTAAAGCTAGAAATATTTAGGATTGTATTAGAACCCATCAACTACTATGCACTGGAAAAAAAAAGAAAGAAAGATTTCTACAAAGTGATTTCAACTACATACAGGATCACACTTTTTTGATCAATTATGTTTCAAGAACTTTGATTTGTTAATAGCTAAATTATCTTTATTTTTATTAACATTACCCCAGACAAAATTAATAAAAATAAAGATAAATTTCATGTTATAATAATTAGATGAAACCCTCATAAGAAGTATGTATAAAGTTACTTTACCCTTCATGTTCACGAAGAATATTAAGCTCCACACCATCCCTGAGAGCAATGGGTAATTCCATTTTTAAATTGTCACATTTCAAGATTTCTATAGTTTTCTGAAAAAGTGAATAAATAAATACAACAAAAACTCTTAAAATATGGTAATCACACATTTTTAGCTATATTTTTTAAATTTGCATCAATGTGATACAGAGATTAGGACAGATATAGGTCTAAATAGTGCTAATAAGTGAAGGAAATGATAATAAAAATCAATATAATTATTGTTTTCAAACATATTAATCTGTTTCAATAGAAATTCTTACTTAGAAACTCCTCAAAATATAAGAACAAAATCAAATATGAGAAGTACAGCATATTTTAGAGAAGCAATGCTTCACTCATAAATTTGTATGTATAGCACAGAAATCTTTTCTTATGATTCAATTCATATTAATAATATCCCTATATTTATTTCCTTTTCACTATTCTTTACATTAATATCCCCATAAAATTCCTTTTTACATAATAAATTACTTTGAATGTTGATGTGCATTGTTATTATTTTAATTAATGTAGCACAGAATAAAATATGAAATCTGTTGTTGCTAATGCCACATGTGTGACGGTGTCAGCCCAAGGCCCACGAAATTCATCATGGCAAAGGGTTAGTTTAGGCCTGTCATTAGCCACAGCTTTGAGCACCATACAGATGACAGTGGAATTTGGCATGGTTCCTCCTCCATTTAGAGGGGAAACATCTTGGGGTGTTCGAAGGCCTCCCACCTCTTTTCCCCTTCCACCAACCTCACGAGAGGACTTGTCGTTAGACTGCTATTTAGAGTACCCCCCTGCTGCAAAGGCATTATATGTTTCAAACATCCATGCCTTCTCCAGAATTCAAACACAGTCTCTACATCACAGCAGTCAGCGTCACATACTACTATACTGGATAGGAAACCTAGCATCTTCAATTAAAAAAGTCAATCTTAACAAAGATGTCAGAGAATGTACATTGTGAATTTATTTCTATCCAAAAGTTTTTGAACAAGTGGAAGTCAAGAATATATAAAAACAATTGAGAAATCCTTAAAAATAACTATTTAACTCTCAAAAGGTTAGAATTAAGGAGAATTTTTTGCTAATACCATAAATGCACGTAGTATAAAATCAATCAGTTGATGTAAATATGTAAGCAGATATTCATAGATGCTTTGTCAGGCAATTAAAAGTAAATTTAAGGCTTCATGATCCCATTTCTGAATACTACAACTTTTAATATAAAAAAACTGTCCTTTAGAATAAATTAAAGTATTTTCCCCCCATACATGCTATTTTAAAAATTCTCAATGCTTTGAGTGGAATAAGAATTTGTTACATTTTAAAGAAGTTCCTCTAAAACTTAGTATTTTTACTTATAACAAATGATATAATTCTGGCTAATCCTTTTAATATTATATCTCAGCAATTTTGAACATACTATTCAAAAGTATAAACTTTCTAAATGCAAATATTCATAATTTTGAAAATTTTTGAATTTAGCATAGTCAAATATTTTAGAACTTTCAATCTTGTCTAAGATTTTTCAATTTTTCCACTAAATTTAAAGAAAACTTAAAATGGATTGAATTTAGGTTGATTAAATGTGCCAACATTAAATGAGAAATAAACCAAGTTCAAGTTGGCTATGAAGACTTTTAATTTAGAATGCATGTACTACCTCCCCATCATATTATGAGAAAAATCATTTAAAAATATTTAAAAATCATAATTAGTGATTGAAATTGAAGTTCAGTATAACCTTGACATAATGTTAGAATTATAAACATTAAAATAGTTTTCAACAATTAGCACTATCATCATTTTAGATTTTTGAAACAATACTTATATAAAAAGATTAATAAAACCAAAATTAATTGTAAATTTATAAAACCTCCAGCACACTTTTTACATTAACAGTATTTTTCAAATGTTTTAAAAGCATAAAGCAAAAACATCTATTCAGTTCTTTGTATGCTATTAAAAATAATATAAGAAAAAATAATTTAATTTCAAATTAATAATAGTAAATGAATAATTTTTTATGATACTTCTTACATTAAAAGTGTAGACACTTATTTAAATATTTATATTAAAGAAAACCTAAATAATCTGTATATTTATGGCTAAAAGAAATTTTGGTTGAGATTTACAATTGAAAATATAATACAATTAATATTTTAAATATATATTAGGCAATTTTTCTGCTGCTGATATCAAAAATTTTTCACAGAAACATTTATATAAGCAAAGACACACATATATAACAAACATTACATTATGGCCTTCTTTCACAGATGTCTGTAAAGTTTCTTTCAGAGGAGTTGTAGAATCAGAAGTTTGATAACCAAGGATATGAGCACATGCATCATAAAAACCTTTCAATTTTGTAGCATCCAATTGACAAAGTACTGGATCTTTTAACTAGAAAATAACGGAAATATATTTTTTCTATGCAGATGTTTTTTATTTATAAGCACAAAAATTTCAGAAATTAAAACAAAATAATTTTCTGTTTTCTTAAATTGTTTTCATCTTAAACATAAATAAAATACCCAAACAAACATATACATAAAAATAAAGCATAATATCATTCAACAAATAATATAAACGACTCACTTTTGAGTAGATTTCAGATGCTTTAATGAAATGTTTACTAGCATTTTCATATTTTTCTTGGAAAAAATAAAAACGTCCCAAATCATAAGAAATCTGGAAAGATGAATAAAAAAAAAATAAGTAGCATCGTTGGAAATGCATTTAGGAAAGGGGGAATGAATACATAAATTTTATTTGAATTGTTTCTACAAGGAAACAATAAATAAATAAAATAAAAAATTTAAACTGGATAATCAATCTTTTCCTGAAAAATTTAATGTTTTTTGAACTTTGTGATATATAATTACAAGAATCAACTATTACAACTAACAATTCCAGTTTTATATATCTACTAGCCGTTACCCACCCGCTTCGCTGGGTATTTCACGATGTTTTATAAATATATACTGTTTATATAGAAATATATATATATAAACATAAATTTTTGATATCTAAGCCCTAGCATTAAGAATTCGATTATGTTGAAAAATATAATTATAACTGTAACTCTTGATATAAAAAAGGACAGGACTTCTAATTTGTATTTTCTAAAAATGTCTAAAATTGAAGTATAGAATGATGCTTGCACTTTTGTAACCCTATAAGGTAGTGGATTTCCACAAAATCAATTTTTGGTGGATCTCTACTCTGTAAATACTACTCCAATATAACTGTTCTTAGCAGATTTCAATTTAAAAAAAAGAAAATGCAAACCAAACTCCATTATTATAGTCCTTGTTGTTCGAAAAAAGGAGATTTTTTGTCAATACGCCCCAGTAACCCCCTGCTCCCCCAGGAGTGGATTTCCGTAAAATACATTTTTAGTAGTTCCTTATTCAACAAAAGAAACATGTTTAACAAATTTCAAGTACTTGGGTATAACTATTCAAAAACAGTAATTTTTTTTTCTATAACTCCCCTTGACCCTTCGCAACCATCCTTCGGGGTCGATTTTTGTTAGAAAAACTCTGTTCCAAGGAAGAAACGTGCCTACCAATTTTCAAGTGGGTAGATATAACAGTTTAAAAACGGAAATATTTATCTATTATGCCCTTAATTCCCCGAAATGAAACTTGTGGTTTTATTTTCGCAAAACCCATTTTGTAGCGGTTCTCTACAATATGAAAGGAATCTGCTAACTAAATTTCAAGACTGTACGTCACATATTTTAAAAATGGGAATAATTATTTATGATGCTCCCTGAGCCCCCGCAACGCCACTTGGGGTCGATTTTCACAAAACACATTATATGGCACATCTTTATTCCATGAAAGGATTCTGCTTATCTATTTCAAGACTGTACTTACAGTAATTTAAAAATGGAAATAACTATCTAGAATGCTCCTTGAGCCCCGTAACACCACTTGGGGGTCGAACGGAAATATTTATCTATTACCCACCCCCCTTAATCCAGTGCAACACTGATTGGGGAGCTATTTTCACAAAACCCACTTTGTAGCTGATCTCTAATCTATGAAAGGAATCTACTTATCAAATTTAAAGACTGTGCGTCGAATAGTTTCAAAATGGAAATAATTATCTAAAACGCCCCTAAGCCCCCACAATGCCACTTGGGGGTCGATTTTCACCAAATTCATTTTGTAGCGGATCTCTACTCTATGAAAAGAATCTGCTTACCAAATTTCAAGATAGTACGTCGAGTAGTTTAAAAATGGAAATAATTATCAACGCCCCTTAAGCCATGCAACGCCACTTGGGGGTCAATTTTCACGAAACCCATTTTGTAGCGGATATTTGCTCCATGAAAGAAACATGCCTACCAATTTTCAAGCAGGTAGATATGATAGTTTAAAAACGGAAATCTTTATCTATTACGCCCCTTAACCCACCGCAACGCTACTTGGGGGGGGGGCTATTTTCACAAAACTCATCTTGTAACTGATCTCTACTCTATGAAAGGAATCTATTTATCAAATTTAAAGACTGTGTGTCTAATAGTTTAAAAATGGAAATAATTATCTAAAACGCCCCCTAAGCCCCCGCAACGCCACTTGGGGGTCGATATTCACCAAACTCATTTTGTAGCGGATCTCTACTCTATGAAAGGAATCTACTTACCCAATTTCAAGATTGTGCGCCGAGTAGTTTAAAAATAGAAACAATTATTTATAACGCCCCTTAACCCCCCCCCCATAACGCCCCTTGCGGTTGGAATTTCGAAAAATCCGTTCTTAGCTGATCTCTACTCCATGAAAGGAACATGTCTACCAAGTTTCAAGTCTGTAGTATGAACAGTTTCGGTGATATCGTGATTAGTCAGTCAGTGAGTGAGTGAGTCGCTTTTCTCCTTTATATATATAGATAACTACAGATATTCAAATAGATGAAACATTATATTTAATTAACTATTACAACAAAAATAAAATAAAACTTGTATCTTCTAATGTGAAGAAAAAGAAATTTGAAGATTAATGGAAATTCAACATGCCAGAGAATTATTGGAAATGATAGATAATGCATAAAACTTACTTGGCAAGTAACATCATCATTTTGCAAAATAAGACCTTCTTCCCATTTGTTCACAGGATTTTGACAATCTGATGTCAGAGAGCCAAAACAATTAAGGAGTGGCATTCGTACAACTTTATTAGATTCCAAAAATGCCTCAAGCACAGCAGTAGATTTTTCTGATTCATCACATAACTAAAATTTTTGGGGAATTTGTCCATTACTCCAAGGATTTAAAAAATAATTATATAATTCAAAAAAAAAAAAAAAAAAAAACTCTTAAAATTTTTATTTTTAAAACTTTGGCATTTTTCAATTTTTTTTTTCCAGCAGAAAGGTAATAAAAGATATACAGTGTTATGTAGTTATATTTATATTTAAAAAAAATTACATGTTCTAAAATAAGAAATATATATACCATAAGATCCAGAGTATAATGCGCACCTATACTACTTTGAAGTTGCAATTTTTAATTTCTAGGGAAATTCGCCATATAACGCACACCCACTTTCTTACAAAGGAACCTGAAATCTACATGTGCAATGCCGTTTTGTTTTGTCATTTATTCCAAGCATTAGAAAAAAATAGTTATCTTTTGGAATTACAACCCTTCAAGTTCATAAGGAATGTAATTTCTTTTAAATAAATAGTATTTTGATGTATGTATAGAAGTCTAACTTTTTTCTTTGCTTATCTTTTTTTTATTTTTAAAGCTCTCATTTTTATACCTGGTGTATAATGCACACCCCTAAATTTTGATCTTATTTTTTGCGTTAAAAGTGACTATTATACACTGGATTTTAAGGTAACACAGTTTTCATTTTTGTTTTTAACTCCACACACATTTAACTAGAATACACTTTTAGTTTAAATATTATAAAATTATACAGAAGATTCTTCTTTCTTTCCCACCATACCAACATATGGAATTTTTGCTCCCTCAATTTAAAACACAACAGCTTTACTACATAATAGATTTATTTTGTGTGAACATGACTCCCAGAAATTTTGACTGAAACATCACTGGCCACAAGCTTGCTTCATGCTATGTGCACTGAGCTACAAGTTTTAACTAAACAGATTTTATTAAAGTTCTTCCAAATGTTCAGTTCCAGATGTTCAGTTATAGCACAAATTGCATGTTTTGAAATAATTTTTTCTCTTTTGACAAACCTTGTTTAGAATCTCAAAAACAAATGATGATGAAAAATGAAATGAAATTACATCAATCACATTTATTTCAAAATTTGTACAATCAACACTACAGTTTATAAAATTTTTAGCCTTACTAACATATTTCAATCTTTTAATAAAATGTTCTACAAAAATTTTTAAAAAAGTTTAAACTATTTTTTTTTCAACAAAAAAATTTAACCATATAAATGTGTGTCTTAAATATTATTCTTACAAAATATTCTCTTATTTTGACTTTTATCTTAAAAATTATACCTAATGAATTACAAAAATAGTCTATATATAAGAAGAAAAAAATAAATTAGCTCAATTTTAAAAATATTAAATAGATATTACTTCAGAAAGAAACCCAGATTTTTCAATTATTTTTTTGCCACAATGAACTAAATAAGTTTTTAAAATAACTAACACAATATAAGACTGTAATTTAAAGAAAATCAAAGGTTATTATATATTTTACCAGTATTATATATTTTATTATTTAATAACTGCACACTTAAAATCAAAGAAACGTTAATAGAAAAAGATTTGTTGAATCAAAAAATTTCTACTCCCCAATTGAAATTAAAAAAAATATATATATTATAAAACTCACTTTTCTCATTATCATTTCAATTACAGAAGGTGATATAATTGATGGGTCAACTTGTCCTGGTCTGAAAAAAATTACAGTATTCATTAAAAAAGTTACCAAAAAATTATAAATGGATGCAAAATAATTTTTTAAAAGGGGATAAGATTAATTTAAAGTTGAAATTCTGCATTTATTTCCACTTTAAATCAAATTAATATTTTTTTAAAAAAAAGTTTGACTTATGTTAAGCAAATGGCTATGCCAAATACACACAGCTTTAATTTTGTCATATATTTAAAGTACATAATATTTCAGACTGTAATGTGAGACAAAAAATGCTTATAAAAACATCACTATTATATTAGTAATTATCAAAAAGATTGTTTATAATAATAACCCCAAAAGTACATATAACAATAAAATGAAGACTAATTTACAGTTTATTCTTTTAAAATATAGGGTATTAAGATATTAAGCAAAATATAAAATAAAATTTTCCAGCAAATGAAAAACTAAATAAAAAAGTAATTTTATGTATTTAAACATAAAAGACTTAATTTTGAAAGACAAATTAAAAAAATTTAAGATCACTATGAAATGGAAGTACTTCAATAACTGACACAGATCTATAAATATTATAAAATTACAATAGTAAGTTATCTCAATTCTTAGTTCATGTTTATAATTTTAAACCAAAATAAACAAAGAATATAAAAATATACAAATAGGGATTTTAATAATTAAAAATATATTTATAAAAATAGATATATATGTAAAGGAAAATGCATCAAAAATTAAAAATATATGACTTTAAATTAATATTAAAGAAAGAATAATTGCTTTTGCTACTTACATAAGTTCCTGACTAACATTGTATGCATGAAGTTCAAATAAAAGTTAATATTTTTAATGCATAAGACCATAATGCAAAATTTAGCATTTAATTTAATATTTGAATTTTGTTTTTAATATTTAAATTTAATGGTACTTAATTAAATAATATTAATGAGTTACAGGCATGCATTTTAAATTATTTAAAAAAAATTAATAACATGGAATTGAAACTTACAGTTGAACATTAAGACCCTTCTGGCTTTTTACAGGAAAACTACCTTCAATAACAGCTCTTAATAACCTGCAAAAGTTGTAGAAAAATTTAATGATAAAAATGTCTGTAATAAACTTATAACATGTAAAAAAAATACAAATTAAAACAAATATAAGTTTACTTTATTTTTTAAAATTTCCTATAGATTATTGTACATATTATCACTACAAAATTAAAATGTTTTAAAGCAAGTTAAAAAATTATTGAGGAAAATTATTTCACATTTATTACATATTACAATTATACAATGTTATATTCATTAGATATATAACCTTTTAAACTTTCATGGCTCTTATAATAATTGCATTCATATATATCAAAAACAAGAAATCATAACGTCACATTTAGAAAAGCAACACTTAGTTATTTAATACCTAGAAAAGTTTCAATGATCAGCAATACTAAGTCACTTCAAATCCAATAAACCTAGCATTTATTCAAAGAGGGATAGATTCAGTAAGTCTTGAAGATCATGGATACAGACAATCCCCAATGCACTGGTTGAAAAATATATGTTATGCAGTAATGTATTATGTTCAAACAACAAAGAAGGTGCATTCTGAATTACTGGCAGAACTAGAGGCTAGACAACTCATGATTTGCATCAACTGATATGCACCGGTCAAGGCCAATAAGCTGCTTCAAATAGCAGATAACAAGAGGAGCATGTCTAGAAATGCTATTATAGCAGTACCTGCTGATCTACTTGTTGTTCCCCATTCCCTTTTTTCAGAAGATAAGAGTCCCAGTATTTTTGATGTGTAAAATCTTTCCTCTTGGTTGCTGGAGATTTGTAGGAGTCATTTCATGAAAAGGGACAGAAATGAGTAACAGGAAGTTGGGGAAGCGCGTGCTATTTAAATTGACCAATCAGCGCACTTGGTGGTGTCTCTTTGCTACCCTCGCAGTGAAGTTCTGTTTTTTCTCCTCCGCTTGCGGTCTAGGCTGTGGAATCTTTGTTTTTGTTTTGTTTTCTCGCTTTAAGATCAGAGAAGAAGCTAAGTCCTTTAGCTGGATCTTGTAAAGATATTATCCGCGTGGGTTCAACTCTAGTAGCCATTAAGCCGCCAGCCTTTTTTATATTGTTAAATTTAGCATTTCAAAAGATTCTAATTCAAAAACTTGGTTTCATTTGTGCTTGACTCTAAATCCCCTTTGCACATACCTGCAAGTCTTATTAGATTTCACCAAGGATAAACTTGCGATCCTTACGCTCAATTGTCAAAGTCTGAGGGCTCACCCAACAGATTTCGACATTATTTCACAATATTGTACGTTACTCATGTTGGCAGAGATGTGGTTAGATAATGATGAACGTGTTTCGATACCTGACTTCGATTGCTGCATACAATTTAAACGACTAGGCCATAGAGCAGCTGGTGTTGAGATTCTTCGCAAACAGAACACCTCACATGTTGTGGCTCCTCATATGGATATTATTTATCACCAAACAAGTGGACTGGGTATTGTTAGTCAAGATATTGGGGACATATGTGTGGCAAAATGCTTATTTGAAAATGGACAAACAATGATTTCGGTGGTCGTATACATTTCTTCGAATCAAACGGTTCAAAAAATTAAAGATTTCCTGCATTTTTTCCTTTTCCCATATAGCGAAGGTGGTTCTGCTCTTTAAAAAAAAACTATCACTCACTTCCCATGATTTTGAGTGGCGATTTTAAAGTTAAGTTCAGTTTGCAAGAAGCCGAGCCACTCATAGCTTTTTTGAATAATGAAATTAAGCTCGAAATGAACACAAATCGAAACATTTCGACAACTAACAGTGGTATTGTTATTGACACTATTTTTCAACAGTTTTTAAATACTTTGAAATCACAGGTATATGTGTCATATTTTAGTTATCATAAGTTATCCTTACCACTCTTCCCCAAATTGAACAAGATTAATTATTTTTGATAAAAAAAATTGCATTACTCCTTGTGTTGATTAAATAAAATTTTCATTAAAGATATAATTATTCCATAGAAAATTATTTCCAATTATGCTCATCTTTTTCAGGATTTAAGTTGCTATTGCGAATTTAATACGATAACATGTCAGATGTTACACATCGTATGCGACTACTGTAAGGCACGTTTCTTTTTTTATTTGATGCATCAAGAGTTATTCTTGCTTCCATTAGATTACACATTATGTACCATTGTCCATCCCAGTCCTTAGATCTTAAGCTTATTGAACCATTCTGGTCTATATCGGAAAACAAAGTCTGCAATTGATATCGAGGGTCAGTTTCTCTATAAGACCTCTACCAATACCAAGAATAATTTAGTATTCTATTGAAATCCACATAGAATTTGTACAATTTCATTCCTAAATGCATTCAGGCAATAGCCCACATTTTAATAATAGATAATAAAGCTTCTTTCCTAAGGGTGTTTTCATTGTCAACCATATATATGCAATGGTATATTATTTCGTATTAATATAAGAATGAAATATAACTTAGGCTTCTATTTGAGAACTTTCCTAGTAAGATTGCAACAATAATTACCAAGACGTGGAAAGAATTAAGTACACAAATTATTTGAAACCGACTATTCATAAATAAATTTTCAGCAAAGATAGATAAATTTATATTTAATTTGGTGCTAAATTTTAAAAATTTGCATGTAATTATATGTATGTTTATATTGCTTCTTTATTAGCACTGCTTACAACAATAAAAACACTTTTAAATTATTTTTTTAAATCAAGTTTTTTATGAACTATTTAACAAATGCAAATCTATATATATAAAGGAGAAAAGCGACTCACTCACTGACTGACTGACTAATCACGAAATCTCTGGAACTATTCAACCTACAGACTTGAAATTTGGTAGACATGTTCCTTTGATAGAGTAGACATCAGCTAAGAAAGGATTTTCTGAAATTCGAAACGCAAGGGGCGTTACGGGGGGTTAAGGCTTTAATAATAATTGTTTCCATGTTTAAACTACTTGATGTACAATCTTGAAATTGGGTGAGCGGATTCCTTTCAGAGAGTAGAGATCCGCTACAAAATGAGTTTGCTGAAAATCAACCCCAAGTGGCGTTGCAGGGGCTTAGGGGGGGGGGTTATAGATAATTATTTCCATTTTTAAACTATTTGACGCACTGGCTTTAAATTTGATATATATAGATTCCTTTCGTAGAATAATGATCAGTTACAAAACGGGTTTTGTGAAAACAGACTTCTAAGTGGCGTTGCGGGGGATTAAGGGGCATAATAGATAAATATATCCGTTTTTAAACTACTTCACCTACCTGCTTGAAAATTGGTAGGTAAGTTTCTTTCCTGGAGTAAATATCCGCTACAAAATGGGTTTTGGGAAAATTGACCCCAAGGGGTGTTGCGGGGGCGGGGGTTTAAGGGGCGTTATAAATTCCTGTTTTTAAGTTATTAGACGTACAGTCTTGAAACTTAGAAAGCAGATTCCTCTCATAGGGTAGAGATATGCTAAAATGGGTTTCATGAAAATTCCCCCAAGTGGCGTTGAGGGACTTAAGGGCGTTTAGATAATTATTTCCATTTTTAAACTATTACACGCACAGTCTTTCAATTGATATATAGATTCCTTTCGTAGAATAATGATCAGTTACAAAACGGATTTTGTGAAAACAGAATTCTAAGTGGCGTTGCGGGGATTAAGGGCGTATTAGATAGATATATCCGTTTTTAAACTACTTCACCTACCTGCTTGAAAATTGGTAGGTAAGTTTCTTTCCTGGAGTAAATATCCGCTACAAAATGGGTTTTGGGAAAATTGACCCCCAAGGGGTGTTGCGGGGGCGGGGGGTTTAAGGGGCGTTATAAATTCCTATTTTTAAGTTATTAGACGTACAGTCTTGAAACTTAGTAAGCAGATTCCTCTCATAGGGTAGAGATACGCTAAAAATGGGTTTCGTGAAAATTGCCCCAAGTGGTAGTGAGGGGACTTAAGGGGTGTTATAGATAATTATTTCCATTTTTAAACTATTAGACGCACAGTCTTTATATTTGATAAAGAGATTTCTTTCATAGAGTAGAGATCAGCTATAAGAAGGTTTTGTGAAAACAGACCTCTAAGTGGCGTTGCAGGGGAATAAGTGGCGTAAGAGATAAATATTTTCGTTTTTAAACTATTTGACCTACCTGCTTGAAAATTGGTAGGAATGTTTCTTTCATGGAGTAAATATCCTCTACAAAACGGGTTTGGAGAAAATTGACCCCCAAGGGGTGTTGCGGGGGTTAAGGGCAGATATAAATAATTATTTCTTTTTTTAAACTATTAGACTCACAGTCTTGAAATTTGGTTAGCAGATTCCTCTCATAGGATAGAAATACACTGCAAAATGTGTTTTGTGAAAATCGACCGCTAGGTGGTGTTGCGGGGGTTTAAGGGGCGTTATTGATAATTTTTTTGCATTTTTAATTAATTGGACGCACAGTCTTCAAATTTTGCTAAGCAGATTCCTTTCATAGAGTGCAATTCCCCTACAAAATGGGTTTTGTGAAAACAGACCCAGAAGTGGCGTTGCGGGGCTCAAGTGGCGTTATAGACAATTATCCCCATTTTTAAACTGTTAGACGTACAGTCTTGAAATTTGATAAGCAGATTCCTTTCGTAAAGTAGAGAACCGCTACAAAATGGGTTTCGCGAATATCAACTACCAAGTTTAATTTCGGGAGATTAAGAGGCGTAATCGATAAATATTTCCATTTTTAAACTACATGATCATCCTGCTTGAAAATTGGTAGGCATGTTCCTTTCATGAAATAGAGTTCCTCTAACAAAGAGTAAAATGAAAATTGACCCCCAAAGATGTTTGCGAGGGGTCAAGACGAGTTACAGAAAAAAATTCCTGCTTTTAATTGTTAGACCCATATACTTGAAATTTGTTAAGCATGTTTCTTTTGTTGAATAGGGATCCACTAAGAATAAATTTTAAGCAAATCAAGTTCTGGGGGGTTGCAGGGGGTTACTGGGACGTATTGACAAAAAAAAATTACTTTTTTCGAGCTACAAGGACTATAATAATGAAATTTGGTTTGCATTTTTCTTTTGTTGAATTGAAATCCGCTAAGAGCGGTAATTTTGGAAAACGGCTCTCAACAGGATTACGGGATATTTATAGTAAAACTTTTGCTTCTTTCTGTAAGATTTAGACTTGAAATTTGGCTTGCATGTTCAATTTATGGAGTAGAGATCCACCGAAAATTGGTTTTGCGGGAATCCACTTGGTTTTTGAGTTACGAAAGAGCAAACATCATTCTATGCTTCAATTTTAGAGATTTTTAGAAAATACAAATTAGATGAGTTCTGCTCTTTTTTTATCAACAGGTGGCAGTTACAGGTATAAGTATATTTTTCAATTCAATCGAATTCTTAATGCTAGGACTTAGATATCAATACATTATACACATATATATAAGCAGTAAAAATTTATAAAACATCATGAAATACCCAGCGAAGCGGGCGGGTA